>VDFB02363637.1:0-13089 GCA_007258455.2 Sequoia sempervirens
TCATAATCCTTTCAAAATTATAATTGATAATTAATTTATATTTATGTTATTATTTTTATTATTCATTTATTGAATCTAAAATAAATATTTTACCTCACTTATAAAATAATTCATCATTTAACTAACACAAAATAAAGACTTGGTTGAAACAATAAAGCATTTAAAACTTAAAATTAATATTTAATGAACACATTGTATTTATTGCTTTTTATTTATTATTTTATTTATTTTTGTCGACTATTATTTAATTCATAATAATTCAAGACAATCATGTTGAAAGTGACATTGCCTAAATGCAATCTACATGAGTCTGGGTGTTGTGTGTGTGGTCAGTACTCTGTTTACCACGATAGGAAGCTAACCTTCTTTCCTCAATCACACTCTTGGTCTTAGAGCCACACAGCTCAAATGCACTTTCAGTGCAACAATGAAATTGTATTAGTATCCGATATAGAAATATAAATCAAAGCAATAATTAAATCAATACTTCTATTTTGTTCTATCTTGTATATTTTAAAATAAAATGCATTCATAATTCCAAAAGAAAATATTTTTCTACATTTCCATACACCAAAGCATTGTATTATATTATATTACTCTAATCACACACCATCATTCATATAATAAATCCCACAAAGTCATGGTCAAAACAGCATCAAAGTCTGAGACGTGACATCCTTCCCCACTTGGAAGAGACATCGTCTCGATGTCTAAAAGAAAATCCACACAATAGAGTTTGAAGTATCAGTGTATCATAGTCACAATATGCATAAAAAGAAAAGTAAGCTATAACCTCAAATGAGGAAAAGATCTGTTAATGTCATCTGTATTTTCCTAGGTGGTATTATCCATCGAATATTGGTCCCACTGGACCCTGCACTCCACAATATCATGGTTCCACAACTTAACGTTGCGCCTCCCAGAATCCTGGTGGGCTCCGCTAGCACCACCCCTGAATCCTGCTAAGTGTGCCAGTCATGCACACCACACATATGGTATTACTACCATTCAATTATATCCAAGTAACAAATAGCTCTTGCACCAGAGCTTACAAGAATAACATCACATCTTTCAAGCTTAAGAATTTATTCACTCTCATTAGTATAAGTATAGAGAACATTTCTCGTTCAAGCATAAGTATCAGTGTAGTTAAGGAAACAATTTTCTATGCTATGAGTACAAACACCCATACAGAAGTGTCATTGCACAAAGCATGAGAAGTGCATTATTGCACAAGCACCATTCTCATATAATACACATGTAAGTACCTTTACTAAAAGAAAAACAATCAGGCATACATGATCCACCCTATCAATCATTCATACATTGTCTGCAAGACAAGTCGAGAAAACTTATCTAAACATCCTTACCATTGAAGGCCCCTTAAGGCATCTCAACTTTTTGTTCTTCAAAAATCTCGTGGATTCTACAAGACCCATATCCTCAATCATCAACTTTCCCAAAGTCTAGTACCATAATGAACATTCTTTCCTTTAAAACATCCCTTCTTAGGTTTCCTGCCTTCGAGAAGGCTCAACCAAGATTATCTATTATTATCCAATTTATTTACTTCACATATAAATTACAAATAGAAAAACAACCGCAAAGGTGCTCCAACGAGGTCCAAACTAACCATCGTGCACACCGACTATACTGAGACTAGGTCACTTGCAATCCATTCCTTTGACAATTCTGATTTTTGAACTTTCTCTTCTTATATTTAGTGCCCTTTATCTTCCTTTGAATTATACTTCATTTATTTCATCTTTTACATCTTACTTATTATTTATTCCTTAATCAATCCTTATTTTACTTCCATTACCAACTATTGGTTTCTTCTAGTTTAGAATACCTTTATGTAACTTCCTTATCCATTTTTAGTTCTACAACACTTTTATTATCCCCCTTTTTTTTTTTTTAATAATACATTCTATATATCAAACTTCAATCAACATTTCCAATCTTACCTTTTTCTTCTCATTCCACGCTATTCTTCTTGTCTCAAGGGTTTCTCCTTCCTTTCAACTTCCATTACTATTATATTGTCATTTTAGTCTTTCATTTTTCCATTCAAACTTTATGTTACCACAACATCTTACATTTTATCAATTAATACATAGCTATGAGGAATTTCCATTCCTATGCCCTTATCCATCCTAAAATATCTTCTTATGATCTAACAATACATGTTGCCAAAGTGTTTCTTTGCTCTACCCTTTCACCACCTGCAACACCTCCCTACTTTCCATTTGTGTTCCATTACATCCACCTTAATTGAAGCTTACTACACAACCACTTTTCTTTCTCAACTAACATCCTCCTACCACTACCTATTATATCATCATACCAAAACAAGTTTTTCTCAAAACTCAAGGGATATACTTAGGAATCAATCCATAAAGCATGTTCTCAAATTTCCTTTGTACTATCTAGACACGGTGTCCTCTCATATAGTAATACCAACAAGATATACAAAAATAATAGGCCCATAGCAACACCAGTGTTCAAAACTTTCCTATTATTTCAAAATTAAATACTTGTATCAGACAGCGTATTAAGGAATTCAATCTATCGTAATTCTATCAACATACATACTAGGAACTGAAGCACTCTCTGTATTATACCCCCTCATACAATCTATCAGAGGTCCATCATGGACATGATAGAGCACATAACATGAAACTTGACCATCAATTTAAAACATTCAAGCATAGCCACCATTTAGAAAAATTAAATCAAATCCAAGGAAAAGAAAAGTCGATTTCAACAATAAGGCATAAAATGTGCACCATTTCAACAATAATTCACACATGACCATAATGGTCGCAAGATAAATAAGTATCGAAAATTTGATGGCTATACTTACTCATGCCCATAAATAAAAATTCAACTTTGGCCTACACGCCATTCAATAAATTGAACAAAAACAATAAAATAAATGAGTAAATAAATAAATAAGATATCAAATTTTTTTTAAGTTACATAACATATGAACTATGTGACTAACTCTAGTCATCAGAGAGGGAGTACAATACCCAACCATACCTAGATTTCAAAATCCGAGGTAAGTAAGAGAGCACATTCAATCATAGTGTATAGTGAGTCATCTAAGACCCAGTCACACAAAACAAGAGATCCATTCTACTTCATCATCCAACATCGTTGAAGATGCCAAACAACAAAAATTGCATTCCTTTCAAGGGAACTTCAATCGCCACGTAATGACACACATGGTCAAACACTAGCGAACATCCACAACCCAAGGTATCCAAATGCTTCATTCACAATGAAAAGCAATTACCAATTCCCACTTTATAGATATACACCATTCATATGGATAACGCATTACTACAACATTCACACATTAATTACCTGAAGTTCTCATTCACACAAATAAATATGCCAAAACACACACACACGGGATATGAAAACAAAAATTATTCAAGTGCGTCACTCACACAAGGTAAGTATACCATCTCTAACATAATATGAAGAACAAGCTTGAGCGCTTTACTCGCACTAACCATAGACAATCATAAGTGCATTACTCACACATTATACATGTATATATATGCAAAGTGCCTAACTCACACGATGCATTACTCACACATTGTACATGTATATATGCAAAGTGCCTACTCACACGATGCATTACTCACACCAAATATAATTCAAACAGGAGTGCATTACTCACACATTATACATGTATATATGCAAAGTGCCTAACTCACACGATGCATTCCTCACACCAAATATAAATCACACAAGAGTGCATTACTCGCACAATATATGCAAAGTGCATATTCATAAATATATCATTTATATAAATCCAGCATATAGGACTCATAAGGTCTCACAAGATCAAAACTCATGCCCTGTCAATAAGGCTGACAATGATAACTTATCTGAACAAAATTTTTCTCCTAGGACCATATTGAAGACTCCTAAGGAGGCTTAACTTGTATTTACTAAAGATCACAAGGATCATACACACATCCCGATTAGGAAAGAACAAACATCACCTAAAAATCAGCTTACTCATAATCAAATACCTTTACCATTGCAGACATCCTTCTTGGATTCTCTTCTTCCTTAAAGCATCATCTAAGGTTTAAACCATTAATGGTCGTAGGTGATTGTTCTTTCTACTTGTCTTAATATATGCATATTTTATTTTTACCTCTAGTAACCTTGTAACTTAACCTTTTAGATCATAGTCATTTTCCCTTTATGTCCTCAAAGAGACCTCTTTTCTTAATATTTCTCTATTCTACATCATCACTTCACGGGTTGTCATCATGTCTTAGCCATCTTGGCTCAGATATATCCATCACAATATCTCAACCCTTTTTAAAGGAACAATCTCATGACATTTTCCTACTAAGGATTCTTTTGAAAATGCCACTAAACTGAAGAGTACTCTCAACTAATATAGTCATACCATGTCTAATCTTCTTGGTTCTCAACTTAAACATCCAAGACTCATTGGGGTTCCAACCCATCAAAGAAATCTCCGACCCAAGATAGGGTGCTAATTCACTCGATGCTCTTAGAAATTTAGGTCATCAACAGGTTCACATTGCAACCTATAGCGTAGAAGTCTTGAGGTCCGAGTGTTGAACCTATGGCTCTGATACCAAGATGTAGCGCTCGAAAAATTAAGAGAATTTTCAATTGTTCAATTCCGTTTCAAAAGGGTTTTCAAGTAATTAATATCATTCATAAAAACTTCCAAAATGAGCTCAATAAAAGAGAATTTAAATTGCATTTCATGTATACAAATAACAACATTGTAATTTATCAAGATTATGCACATGGCAAAAGTACATTAATGAATTTTCATATATACTTATTCATCTATACTCGGAAGAGATCAATAATTCCAATGAAACATCTTTTTCAATGCTACGTCATAAAACTTTAATTCTACATATCAATGTTACATTAGATTCTTTCATGCCATACTTCTATTTCAAAGTTTCAACAATGAATGTCAAATATATATATATACATACAATGGCGCTATACAAGCCATTTCCAAAATGTTACACAAGTTCATCAATAGCAATTAAAACTCTGAACCTCCAACCGTCGTGACACTATTGGTCTTCTTGCGAGCTGGGGGCCAAGAGTGTGATTCAGGCGCCTTTTCCGCCCAACCACGAAGTTCATGACTTCCCCGGGTTCCTTCCTAACTCGAAGGAATCCCCGGCCCTGCATAAAGGAGCCTAGCAACCCGACACAGTAAAAATGGAGGGAACTCTCGATGCATGCCTGGTGCCTATATGCATTTCTAACATGAGAAAAACACATTTCTTGCAACAGGAGGTGGCAGAGACTCAAATACATATATGTTTCTAGGCTTTTAAAACAAATCCATCTATTTCAATGGTACAAGTGCTTGGCCAAGCATAAATAATACAAGAAAATGGTAGTTTAGAAAAGGTAATACTACCGTCTCTGTAAGTCCACCTTCGGCATCCTGTCCCGGAAGTTACCAAAAGTAAAGTATGAATAAATACAAACGCAGAAAGTTGTGCATTTTCTTACATGTTTCATGCATTCAATTGATTCTAAATGAACTTCAAATGAGAATTTCATAACATCCGTTGAAAGAAAAATTGTAAGTTCAGTAGAAAGATTTCATTTACTCTTTTGTAAGTAATTCCTTTCTGTTTTGGTAAAAGACTCTGTTTTTAACGAAGATCATGTATGACATAATACTATCAGTGTACTACTAGAGAAATTTAATTAATTCTTTTGTATGAGACAGTGTTTTCTGATTTCAGTATATACTTCTATTCTTTCCAAATTCAAGCTGACTGAAAGTGTAACTCTTAATTTGAATACAGGTTTCTGAATATTAGTAATATACAGAAACAGTGCAATTCTTTCGGAATACAGAGGTTTGAAAGATAAACTTGCATTCGAATTTTACATTGAATACCTTTACTCAGGAATGTACTTCTGTATGTAAATATATGTCAAAGTAATCAAGAAGATTTTCAGTTTACATGGTTTCTCAATGATACTTCTGTTCTTGTTCTAGGTTTAACATTTCTGAGATATTTGTGTATTTTTAACAGAGATCATATCACTCTCTTAAAAGGGTTTTCCTGTTCAAACTTGCATTTTGGTATATATGCATGGATATATATATATATAAATAGATATATATATATATACATATACAGCTGAGTGTATATGCAACATATATTGAGTGGAGCCCTTGTTCTTCCATGGGAAGGACGCTGGATCCGGTGGGGAGGTCCACTCTATCATTTAAAATGACTTATTTGTTTATAATGAACATTACGTCCATATTCTTTTGACCCTTCCACTTACTTTACCTAACAAATTTAACATCTATAACTAAAAATTTATAAACCTATATTGTAAATGAACAAACAAAAATATATATGAACAAACAATAAACAAAGAAAAATATATATGAACCCAAAATGCCTAAGATTTTAAAGAGCTCAAAAATTCATTGCTTGAGAGAAATGGAATCCATATGTTAGCTTTATTATCTGCCTATGTAGATAATAAGATAACATATGGATTCCAAGGCTAAAAAAATGGGGATGTGGAAAATGGAAATTCAACCCCAAACATAGCAAACTTAGATTTTAAATTATTTCACCACCTAGATCTGTCTATTGGGACAGATGTATTATTAATGAATTAGCAGATAATCTAGAAACATTCTAATAAGAAAGTAAATACAAAATTATTAAAAAAAAATTATATCAATATTTCAGTTAACCCTTCCTAGATAGTGAGGACATTCTCAATATAAAAATTTAAAAAAAATAAAAATAATTATATCAAAATATAAAAATTAAAAAATAAAGAATTATGTAACATCAAAATATTTAGCCTTAATAATATCATAGTAAAGACCTTCTCCCATTCTTTTGTCTAAATTTAAAATGTCAACTATTAAAGCCTTTGGGCTATCATAGTAAAGACCTTCTCCCTCTCTTTGTAAATTTGAAAATTTAAGTTTTTACTGGATATTTCCATTAACTTTATTTCCCTCCTCTAAAATTAAAAAGACAATTTTATTGAAAGTCGAGGATTGTGTGAATTACCAAATAATATTTCTGTTTAAAAAAACAGATTACATCTGTATGTATTTCTGTTGACAGCTATGTATGTATCGATATAACAATTTTGTATGTTGACAATTCTGTATGTATCGATGATAACAATTTTGTAAGATTGTAGAAACTTTCATTGACAGACTCTAATATAATATTTTATATCTTTTTAAATATAACAATAATTCGGAATAAATTATGTCTGATTCCTTTCGAATAAAATGGAGAACAAAAAAGACGACTCGTAAAACTACCCAATTTCAAATCTTGAACCACCACCAACCATACCATACTCCATATTTGATAATAGAGAACCATCACACCGTGCTACTAAACAAAGGATACACTATTAAAATTGCTGACATTAACAAAAACATTTCAATTAAAAAGCTGAAAAACCAAGGATACCAATTATAGAGCAGCTCCAGCAGTGTTCTCCCGCTTATCCCAGCCTTGCTACAGATCACAACAGGTACTTCATATTTCAACTCTAATTAACTTCAGCTTGAATCAATCTTTCAGGCTGTCCACCTTGTTATCCTCCTAAGAAAGGAGGCAAAACCAAAGTGCCAGTCTGCGTTCTTAAAACAAGCGCCTTTCAATTCTATTGGCTTAATGATGTCTTATATTACAGATCACTGTTTGTTTTCAATGACTACATTATACTATATTTGAGATCTCGATTTGTCATTGGTCTTCATTACTATATCCATAAAAAGAATACCCCAATCCATTAAAGTTTATTGTATAAGTGAATTGACATATAGGAGCAACAAATAGGAAAGAAATCTTCAGAGAAAGAAGCCCTAGCATCCCCAATATGTGAGGTTCATACATTACTTACAATCTTGAAGACTGGTACCATTTATGATATGTGTGCTAAAAGCAAGAGGAATGGGTGGTACAGGGAAAAGCCCTCTTATAGTGAACGCTTTGCCCTCACCACCCACTCCGACTGCCTCAGCACAGTCGACCTTAGAACCTCATTACCTCCAACGGACGCCTGCGTAGACAAAACTTCACTGCCTCAACATATATAATGCTACCCATTTGAACATCATACCTCCATAGTACGCTATGCAAACCGCATAGTAAGAACACATGTATAAAGCGCTCAAAAGAAAGTACCATTACTTGCAGGAGGTAGTACATTAAGTTTCAAATCAATTGACATCCATGGAAGTCAATCTATGTGACTTAATTTTACAAAGAATTGGGTTCTAAAACCTTTTTTCAAAAGATACAGATCAGATCCTTTCCAATAGGTCCCTTCAAATGGGAAGAAATCCATTCCTAGAAGACAATTCTTGAAAGCCATAGGTAGATAAACAGATCAGATCCTTTCCAATAGGTAGAACAGCTTGCAGAAAGCCATGATAGAAAAACAAAACTTTAAAAAACCAGGTCCCTTCAAATAGGAAAAAATCTTCGGGGAAAACATGCTAGAAGAACAGATCTCATCATACTTTCTGTTAAATCCACATATGCTTCAAAATGTATATCAGAACAAAAACGCAGCGACGAGAGGAACAAATCTTCAAAAGCCATTGATCACTATTAATATAGAAAAAAAATCCCCCAAAAATAGATAGACCCCGCAGAACTACCTACCATTTTGCATACCAGCAGCAGGCATATGCCAAACAAAAGCAGACAACCCATCGGTTCTGTTCAGATTTCCCAGCTGTCATTTGGAAAAGAATGTCATACAAACCCCAACAAGCGAAAACAACAATTACGTTACTGGTTACGACAATAAATAAAGTAAACAAATCGCAGAAGAATCAGAAGGAAGACGGCATAAGCTTCAACTGAAACAAGCCTGTAAAAACAGAAAGAATATAATCTACTTAAACCCAACAAAAAAAATTAAAAAGATAAACAAAAACCTCAAAGAACCTAGTGTAATAGGACTCAGATTATGGGTGGTGATATATATGAATTGTCGTCAAGGCTTTTGGCCATTACGCCGAACGAGACCTTTCATGAACCTCATCATTGCCCTTAATTGTTTCCTTCACAGAGGAACTGATCTAAATTGAAACCAGCATCATTTTTCTGTCAAGAAAACAACACCTGACTACATTTCACAATATTACTACGGTACAGACAAATGGGTTTATAAAGCTGATCTGTTAGGGTTAGCGCTAGGGCTTTGGGCACCGTTGATATTTTTTTTCTTGATATTTTTTTCCGTTAATTCCCTAACGCCGCTTCCTGTCTGGAATTTGCCCCGTCCTTTTCCTGTCATCTTCACCTGCTTGACTATTTGAATGCCTTTGTAGCCTACCGGCTATATTGCGTTAGCTTGCAGGCTGTGCGAGTCGGTCCCGGTAACTTGCAGAACACGCGGAAGTTGTGACCGGCTTTCAAAGGTTTTTCTTTGTTCGTTTAAATTGTTGCCATATACCTATGGTTTGTTTTTGCGAGGACTTTCCATATGTCACTTCAAAAATCAATACGGATGTCACGCCTACAATGCCGTGTCTTTGACAAATGCAAACTGTGTTGCTTTCAATTAAGGTGGACACGCGTACGGTAATGAAGTGAGGAGAAAGCAAAGATTTTTCATATATAAAGTTTTTTAGTAGGTATTACTTAGGGGAGAGGAGTCGGAGCATCAATTTTCAACAGTTCATATGGAGTGCCTAGTGGATCAATAAAAAAAAAAATGGCAAGTTGAGAACATAATTATATGGTGAATAAATAAATAAATAAATAAAAATTATTGAATTTGACACGTGGGGTGGGGTGATGTGATTAGTCCATCCTAAAAAAAAAATTCATTTTTTGCCATGCGATCGAAACGTGTTTGGTTGAACGTCCAATTGGTGCGTGGCACCGCATCCAAAGTGGAGTGCCTTGCCACATTACCAAAAATCAGTCTGCCACCCTTTCACTCCACTGGCTCGCATTAATCTCTCGCCGCCCCTTACAATTCTTTTGTACAATCGTGTTTAATGCACATCCCCACCTACTACTTCCACGACATCCAGTGTAAACTTCGAGCCTACCTACATTCAATGCTCCCAGTGCCTCGCACAACTCGCCAACTTTAGAGCCTTTCAATCTATCGTCTTCTCGAATTTTCTCCACATTGACGCCAGAACGTGCTCACTTGAGGTCTCTGCAACTTCTAGCCCGCCACCACAACATGCTACACTTGGAGTCTGGTGATGATTCAACCAAGCGCCCGTTAGAAGACATCTTCGACAGCTCAAGCTCCTCCATGCAATGTCCCACGTTCGTCGGCGCCATGTAGGTAAACCCACGTGCATGTCATTATATATTTGCTTTCCATTGTAGCTCGAAACAAATATATTATAAGGTTTGCATGTAGGTAAATTTTCGTGAAGGCGGTTGTGTGCTTCATAAAGCTTTGAACATCCAACCTCAAGCTCCATTCGACCCAGGTGAGTAAGCTCACTAAGGCCTCGCCATTATTCAATTTTTGAATTTTTTATTTGTTTGTGTTTGTTTTTTGTCTTTTCTTTGTTTTAGAATTTGTTGTTGGTAAGAAGCTATAGTGTTTATGAACACTATGGAATTTGTGTTTATAAACACACTAAAATGTGGAAATTACTCTTTTGTTCAAGCATCGCTCTCTTTAAAAATGAAGTTTTTTCATTATAGTAACAAATAATATTGTTGGTTGTTTCGGTGTCATAGATGAATCTGGGGTTTTTTTTCATTATAGTAACAAATAATATTGTTGGTTGTTTTGGTGCCATGAATAAATCAAGGGTTGTTCTTTTTCATTACAATAACAAATAATATTGTTGGTTGTTTTGATGCCATAAATATATTTGGGGTTGGGTTATTTATTTATTTCATTGGTTTACGATCTTGGGTTTAGGTTGAATATTCAGTCATGTTGCTTAGCACCATAGACAAATTTGAGGGTGCTCTTTTTTTAATAGGTTATGCATTATCATTTACTCTGGTTATCGTATTGTCATAGGTTTTGCATTATCATTTAGTTAGGTTTTCTTCGATGTCGCAACAAATATTAGGGTGTGTTCTTTGTTTGATAAACCATACATAAATTTGTGGGTTTGTCTTTTTATTAGGTTTTGCTTCATCTATTCAATGACTTAAAACATGTAGGTTTTTTTGGTGCCATAGATAAATTTTGCAGTGTTATCTTTTTCATGGGTTCTACTTCATCAATTCAATCATGCAAAATAGAAGTTATCATTTAACTTCACAATAATTTATGCCTGTGAATGAGTTGGTCATGCATAAAAGATGTGAGATTTGTTAAACTCTTACTATTTCATTTGTAAGCATTATATTGTGTTTCCCTACGGTTTATATTGCAACCATTACATTCATAGTTGTACATGCTGAAAATTGAAAAACTAAATGATTTAAACTATAAACCCCAAATCAAAATTACAACATAACATCAATGGAGCATTTCTTAAATGAAAACACATGTAAAATGAAACTCAACTATGAAAACTAAAAAAAATGAGCATTCAAAAGAAATCAAACTCCATTGTTATCCTATCTACAAGATCTGGTATTTGCTCTCAAATTTTTGCAGCAAAAAGCACAAGAGGCTGTGTAGAATGGATTTTGATCAAAATGAAATTGGAGTTATTGTTTGAAAAGTGAGGAGGAAGCGGTCTTTTATAGATGTCCTTGTGGGAAATATTCAGATTTCGGGAAGAATGTGCGATAAATGATTATTTAAATTGTTTAATGAAATTGGTTTATGAAATGGACAAATGCTCATGCAAATGTATTTATGAAATGGGATGTGTAGACATCAAAAAATTGTCCTCTTACAACACCTGTCTCGGCATTACATCATTTAGGCATCTTGTAGCATGCTTTGCCCTAGGTACCCATGTCATCATCTATTTAATTAAATAAATTTTATTTATTTAATTAAATTCGTATTCATAATCTATCCATTCCTCTAATGTTAATTCAACGTTAATTAAATAAATCCAAAATTTATTTAATTAATAAAATCCTAAAAAGATCTTCTCGCTTTCTTTCCAAAACTGAACTCATGTGTATCTAATTAATTTATTTAATTAGATAATTCATCAATTATCCTTCTCGTCTTTTTCAAGATTTATTTCCTTTAAAACAGGAAATGAAATCTTTCTATCTTTTTTGACATCTTATCTCATCTGGTTGTATTTCCTCTTTTGTCAAAAATCAAATCCTTATTGAATCTTGTCAAATTTTATCTTCGTCAACATCACAGCTCTATAAATGCGACCTCTCACAATCCATTCAAGGGGGATTCATCTAGCATCCAAACTCTGTCAAAAATCAGTCTTCCATCTTTATCCATCATTCTCTTCATTGGTCATTTTTGTCATCAAGTCGTTATGTTGCAAGAATGAGCACTCAACACTCCTCTATTGTCAACCCTTCAAAATCTTGCATTCCCATGCAGGTGGAGAAGAGCAATGGAGATAAATCGAGTTAGTGCGGAGATCGGTTTGCATTTGTGCTTCCTATTGTGATTTCTGTGTTGTTTCGTACTCTATTGTGCTTGATAGGGTTAGTTAATTTATTGTTTCGACATTAAACCTAATTGATTTGTTTCCCTATCTACATTTGGTGAACCCGACGTAAATCATGCTCCAAGGATCTAATCATAATTTAATGGAGGTTTTGTTTGTTACAAAAATTTGCATGTTTTAAACCTCATTTTGTCGAGTTTTGGAAGTGCATTGTTGCAGGATTTGAAGCAATTTTGGCGGATGGAACTATGTGCACCTTTTGGTTTGGAATATGGATTTGAAATCGTAAATGTCTCACGGCTTGCATGTCTATTCTAAGCATTATTTTGTCAAGTTTTGGGTGATCAAGTTTTGCATGTCTATCCCAAACCTCAGTATTATCGATTGATTCCTTTTGCATAATTTTCTTACCATAGGGTTGATGATATTACCCATTGGGCCATAGCCTCCACTATTCCATCGACCACCATTCCCAATTGCCATCATATAGCTCC
>VDFB02363638.1:0-94288 GCA_007258455.2 Sequoia sempervirens
CAGACAGATGACTTCTGCACATCGCTAAATTCCACTTTGATCTCGAACACGCTAGACTCCTTGGCTACTTGGAGAAAAATTGTACAAGGCACGAAAGCACTCACCACGGTAAGTTAGAGTTTCACTTTGGATTGTGTTCGCCTATTTGGAGTTCATGAGGAGTTGAGGCCGTTACTTAGCGGTTGTTGAGTTGGCGGTCGGAGAAGACCAATGGGAACACACTACTGGACGAGATCTTCTAGAAGACTGAGTATGGAGCATTTATTGCATTTGCTATTTTGGGAGTGAGTGGGAATCTTTGATTCATTTAATGTACCACTCCCTATTCTGGCAGTTTTTAGGGTTAGGGCTGAGGTGGCACGATTCTGGCCACTCTATTGATTGTAACCCTAGCCGTCCTTTGGGACTTGGCTAGCTATAAAAGGGGGAGTCCCCCTCATTTGTAATACAATCAGAATATTAGAAGATCAGTTAGAATCAAAGTAGACATTGAGAGAGCTAGATAGTGTAGTATTGTAGAGCATTTTGCATAATTTGGAGAAGAAAGAAAGTTTTCCCTTTGAAAACTTTTGAGGAGATTGTTGTGTAACACATTTTATGATAATAGATCTTTTCATTGATGATGAAATTCGTCTTGTCATGAAATGCTAGCAAGGTTTCTTCTTCCTTTCGTATCCAAGTAGATTAGATTCATGCAAGTAGCTTACTTCGGTGTGTGGTGTTTTATTGAGATAGCTTCACTTTATTCCATACCACTAGCGGCTTGTTGATGACAAGTCTGCCTTGTGTGGTCAACTGGACATTATCTTGTGTTTAACTTCGGTTATGGCTTACATACTTATATGCGTTGTTCTGATGGTGTACGTATGTTAAACTATAACTTGAACACCTTTCGCTATCCCCTTTGAAGATTGCACCGATTTTGCTGAGGCTGTCCGACGGAGGCTAGGTGAAATCCGGTTGAAGTTTATTGAGACGAAGCCCCACATACCTTGCATTTAGAATAGAGTATAAATTTCTTAGGCCCCCTTTCCCCTTTTACTTTCCGTACTTTCTTATTAGTTTTAGGAGAGAGAGCACATTGCCAAATCATACACGTAAGAATTCCCCTTCAATATCATACATTAGCTGCTGACTGCAAGAAATCTGGACAATTGTGTAAGTCCCCTCGTACGAATACAGCAATACACATCAACCAAACTGGGTCTATTCGCACTAAAGGAACCTTGGAGTTGAACATGCGAACTTTCTCGCAATCTTAGCGCATGGAATACTTTGATCAAGAGAGGACGGAGTAGCCCCAAAACTATTTTGTTCTGCCTGTTTGGTATGGTCACAAAAACCGCATCAACACTTCCAAGAGGGGGAAACATATCAGCATGAAAACCAATTTCCCCACTAGATGATGCCCTACAATCCTCCTGTAAAGAAGATGGAACAATGTTGTGATCTAACACACAACTCTCTGTAGAATCCACGTCATCATCACAAACCCTATCAACAACAATCTCTACATCATCGATGTAGTGACTTGGGCATCTATCACCTGTAAAGGGTTTTTCTTCAGGGACACATGCTGCAACATACTATTCCCTATTATGCTTATCTAGTGTACTCATCCCGTTGGTGTCATCTACACCTATAAACATAATGGACGTTTCCACATCACCAAAATCCACATTCTCACAATCCGTGGATGTATGCACATCACTGATGGCTGCCATAAAAGACTGATTTCCTGATTGGGCTGATGTAGAATGTGCCAAACTCAGTTCTTCACAAAGCTCCTGAATTTGATTTTTTGCTTCTTGAAGGGCTACTTGAGTAGCCTCTAAGGAATACCTAGTATTCACAATCTTGAAGGTAAGATTGTCAGCTTCCTCTTCTTTTGTTCTCAATGCATCTAAATAAATTACAACAAGATTGAGGAGATGATCTTGATCTGAGAGCATATTTAAATAATCTTATTTCATTGTTTCCATAGATGTTTTGATTTCCTATAAATCATCATGAGAGGATTCCTCTTCAAAACCCTTTTTCCCCCCTCAAGTTGTACCTTCCAAAGGTGATTTACAATCAACTTGTGAGAGCTATCGAAGTGTGATAATGTTGCTACAATATTTTCTTCACTAATCTTTAGTTGGTTCTCCAAATTAGGCTTATGAGCAATATTGGATTCCTTTGATGAATTAGTTGATTGACCTTGAAAAACTTGACTCTCCCCAAAATCTTCTTCTATGATAAACTCTTTGCATACTAGTTGATTTGGAACTAGGGAAGCATTAGTTCCAAAGACAAAGTCATCATCATCATCCCACTTAACTATTTCATTGGAGGATGCCATGTTTTCTTCATGTAGAAGAAATGGGACAGCATTAGAATCACACATAGAATAAAACAAGATCAGTTGTCTTGCTAGAAGGTACCACAATCTCTAGGCCCCCCACAAAGAGACTCATGCAACCTTTACTTGTACCAACATTTTCCTCTCCCTCATTACCATCCATTGTACCATTATGCTGGAATAAGTTTAAATTAGCCCCCTCTTCCTTTTTTGAGAAAGAAAAATCAGATTTTACAATACCTTGAAAATCAATGTACTCAGTTGTTAAGGAAGAAGCACCTAAAAATTCAATTTCATCCTTAGCATCACAAAAATTAGAGACAACTTCCTCTATTACAATCTCTACTTTTGTGACTATTTGCTCCTTCTCTAGCCTCTTCACCTGTTTACTTGTGCATAGGTGATTCAGCTCCCAAGGCCCCTTGTAAGTGAAACAAATATTTTGTTTCCATAACTCATTCTTGCTGCCCTTTTGAATTTTTTCTCTAGAAGCCCCCTTTTCATTTGCCTTGGGTTCTAATATTTTATTTTCAGTATCTCCCTTATATTTAGATTTAAACACTTTCATACAATACCCCTTAATGTCTGGGTCCTTCATAAGTTCAGAGAGTCCTATCAACTCAAAAATAGACTTACCAGAAGTGTTCATCTTTCCACTATCTATTGTGCCACACTTAAAAATCCACAGAATGGCAGAAAATGTAGAGCTTTGATACCACTAAAGTGTCCCACCCCAATTGGGACAAATCTTTTTGCAATTTGGCTTAGTTTGACAATGTAGACATTTTGTCAAATAGTTTGCATTCTAACTAAACAGTGAGTTTTCAAGGATATAGAAGTGTGCAAATCATATATGATAAATCCAATCATAGTTGGCAGTCTCGCCAAAAACTCGTGAGTTTTTTTGAAAAACGAGTAATAACGAAAACAACTCTCAGAATTTTTGATAAAAACTTGCCATTTTTTTGGTGAGTTTTTCTCAAAAAGTTGGAGAGTTTTTTAAAAAAACCCGCGCAATCTGGGTATGAAGCCCACAGATGGCCAAAAGCTCATTTCATTTCGTTTTTTTGAGTTTTTCTCACTCTTGGCAGAGCAAAAACCGAATCCAAAGCATTTTGCACCATTTTTCAGTGATTTTGCATCGAGGAGACGAGATTTGAACGAGATTTTCATCGGATTTCGAAGGCAAATTGGATTTCCAGGTAGGTTTTTTATTTTTCTTGTTCTTTCTTTTTTTTAATTTTTTCTTCATTTTTGTTGATTGTATGTTTAAAAAACATCATGAATCAACTATAAAATAGATTTAAATACATTTATATTGTTGAAAAGAAGATTTAGATTCATCAAAACAAGAATTTGTGACACTTTTTTCTGATTTTTTTATATATTTTGCTAATTTTTTCATTTTTTTGAAATTTTCTTCAAACCCTAGTTATTTTTTTTATTTTGATTCTTCTTGTTTGTTGAAAACATGTTTAAAATCATATATTAGCTTCATTTGTTACTGATTTAAAGTAATTTTCAAATTTTTACATTTTTTTCACATTTTTTGTAACCCTAGTTTATTATTTTCTTTTATTAATCCATTTTTTTTTTTATGAAAATGTTTAGAATCTTAGATTAGTTTAGATTTTACTAATTTAAAGTAATCTATTTTTATTTAATTTAATTTAGCTTGTTTTTAAATTTTCTATCAAAAAACTAATAAGTTGTGCTTTCACTTTTGTGCGTGTAGGTTAATTAATAATGGCTTCTGAATCCACTTTTGCCCCTATCACAGCCCCATCCGTGCCTGGGAGTGGGGAATATGTAGGCACTCGTCCAGCAGGAGCTAGAGATCTTGCTTGGAAATATGCATATGAAGGACCAGAACCTGGATCAGTGTATTGCATTAAATGTAAAAATGTATACCGTGGAGGCATCAATCGCATCAAATACCACCTTGCAGGCATCTGTTGTGACCTTTTCACACATCGCCCCATGGGGACCCCTAATTTTTGCTCCATTCTGGTCTTTTGGCTTTGGTTTTTTTTCTCTCTCTCTCTCTGTCTCTTTTCTGATGTCTGCCTTTCGAGGATTGTGCCCGTCTGTGAGTTTAAACGTGAATTTTGGCCAAGTCTGAAAATTAGGGTTTTGAACTTCCTTGCCAATTTGAGGTCAAATGAGGTGAATAAATTCAAAAAAGAGATTAACATTGCTGTCAGTATGCTACCAGTAGACTCTCACTAAAATTTCATCAAATTCTGACAACTTACTATTTTTAGTATTTGTGTAGTTCAGGGCATTCCATCAACATTCTTGAAGTTTCGACAGTCACACCACATCCAAAATACATCAAGCTGCCCGCATGCAAAATTTGAGCTCAAATGGGCAGCTTTCTATTTTTAGCAGCTCAGCTTCAGGAGCAAATCTCAGGGTCTATATGCAGAATTTTCAAATGCATGTCTGGAGATTCCTTCTGGGTTTTCAGAGACCTTCGCAACAGTTTAACATGCAAAGTGAGATAGCAACTTTCAGAATTCAGCCTTCCGAGGCTATTTTTAGGGTTTGCATGTCATAGTCTCCTTTGCATGTCTGCATATTCCTTGTGGGTTTTTCGAGAGCTTCGCAGTGATGTGACATGCAAACGAAGATAATCACTTATTCAAGAACTTGCTATTTTTAGCAGATGCATTCTGGCGGCCGCCTCCCAGCACTTCAGAATCACAAGTTGATCGCAATGCAACAGAAATGAAAACAAACCGAGGTCATTTGATATGCATGCAATACAAATTAGGGTTTCTAGCTTCGGGACCCAAAAGGAGGCGTAAAAAGTTAGAATTTTCAAAAAACGGTGTATACCACCGCGATCAGCATCTTTCAAGCTATCCGCTGGTAAAATTTGAAGGCAAATGGAGCACTTACTATTTATAGTAAGTCATTCCAGAAACAGGCTAAAAATAGCAAGTCAACATCAGCTGCCGATGTCAACAAGCGGGTCATGTGGTGAGGAGCGTATCATTCGAATTTCAAATCAAACGGAGTTGTGGAGGTATCAAAAACAAGCAGTTACTATAAATAGCAAACCACCTCCAGAAATATGCTATAAATAGCAGGTCAGCACGAGGTGTCAGTATGAACAAGTCAAATAGCTGATAAAGATCCCATGGCACGAATTTCAAGGCGAACGTAGTTGCAGAGATTCAAAAATCAAGCACTTACTATTTTTAGCAAGCCTGCGCAGAAGAATTAGGGTTTCCTAAAATCAAGGGCGAAACATGATGGCTAGGCATAAGCAGCGTCCAGTCACGATCAATACCCTTCAGGCAATTGGCATGCAAAATTTGAAGACATTCTGAGCAATTGCTATTTTTAGTAAGTTGCTAAAAATAGTAGGTGCAAGCAGGCATCAGGCCCCGATAGTTCAATCACATCTTAAGAGTCAACACAAAGCAAAATCAGGCTCTTCAGAGTCAAAAGTCAATCCAAAACACAAAATATGGGGAACTTTCTAAAAATAGAAAGTTGGGGCAAGCTAGGGTTAGCATGAACAAATCACTCTAAATTTGACAAATGGCATAAAATTCACTGAAATTGATAAATTTTCAAGTCCAGCCAGTGAAAAACGCCTTTAAAAGGCTGAAGGTTGATGAAAATTTTCTAAGCACCCTGAATGCACCTTGAGGTTGAAGAGGAGGTCTTGAAAATTTCTAAGTCCTTCAAATATGAAACCTCAGGGGTCCAAATGCGCCCAGATAGATGAGAGGCTTGAAAAAAATCTTCTAAGTGCTGCAAATTGGAAGCTCCCATGGTGAAATGTGCCCTTGAACTTGAAGCTGGTTGAAAATCTTCTAAGTGTTGCAAAGTTGGATGAGGACCCCTCCAAATGCGCCTTGCTTTGCATGAGGAGCTTGAAAATATTCCAAGTATAAGAAATTGGAAGTAGCACCTCTAGATGCGCCCTTGCATGTTGAAGAGACTAAAAAAAAAATTTTCCAAGTCTTGAAAGTTGAAGTAGAAGTCTCCAAATGTGCCCTTGACTTGAGAAGAGGGTGATTAAAAGTTTAAGGATTGCAAATTTGGAGTAGACCCTTCTAAATGCGCCTTAGCTGGAGGAGAGGGCCTAGAAATGTTCTAAGGCATGAAATTTGAAGTCCCAAGGGAAAAATGCGCCCAAGCTTGAAGAGGTTCCAAGAAATCTTCTAAGTATCCAAAATTGGAGGCTCACACTTCTAAATGCGCCCTTGAGGGAGAATGGAAGATGAGAATCTTGGAAAATTTTCTAAGTATAAAAAATTTGAAGTAGAGAGGGTCAAATGCGCCCTGGCTTTGAGGTGACTCCAGCAAAGTTTCTCTAAGTGTTGCAAAATGAAAGATTGACCTCTCATATGCGCCCACCCAATGGAGTTAAGGTGAAAGTTCTCTAAGGCACTTAAAGTTGATGTTCACACATGCAAATGCGCCCAAGAAGGATGGGGAGACTTGGAAATTTTCTAAGTATCACAAACTTGAGGTGGCTACCTCCAGATGCGCCCTTGAAGTAAGAAGAGGTTGATGAAATATTCTAAGTGTCAAAATTTGCTCCTCTATACTTGAAATGCGCCCATGCTTGTAGTGGTGGGTTTAAAAAATGCCTAACGTATGTAAATTGGAGGCTTGAAGTCCAAAGTGCGCCCTAGCCTTGACTGGAGGGTAAAATATTCTAAGTATTGAAAATTTGAGGCTCAGCCAGTCATATGCGCCTTGACTTGTGGAAGGGGTTGCAAGATGTTCTAAGTATTGGAAAATCAAAACTCAAAGCCCACCCATTGAAATGCGCCCAAGGTATTAAAAGGAATTGTGATTGAAGTTGAAGAAAATTTTCTAAGGCACAAAATTTTCTTCTTGAGGAAAATTATGCCTAGACTTGGAGTGATGAAGTTTCTTGAGATATGAATGAAGTTTCCAAAGAAGAAGTCAGTGGATGCCGGCTTCACAGAGTTGATGAATATCTTCAAGTCAAAGCAAAGAAATACGCTCAAGGGTGAAGAAATGAAATAAATTTGGTAAAAAATTATTTTTTTCTAAGGTTCAAAATTCGAAAATCAAATGAACCCGTTCGTTGTACACCCATGAGTTCAAAGCATTCTAAAGAAAATTTTCTTCTAGGTATTGAAGATCTTCAACAAGGAGTGGATTTCAAGGTCCCCTGCACTTCACCAAGGCCTTTAAGATGGAGAATTTGATCGGCACTTGAACAATGAATTTTCCTAAGGGAAAATTTTAAAATTTTCTAAGGCAAGGAAAGAAATGTTTGTGAAGATAAAATGCCTTGGCAGATGAATTTGAAAATGATCGCCTAGATGATTTTTGATCGGGTTCTTGATGAAAACAATTTTCTCGAGCCAGAGTGAACGCCTCGGCCTGTGGAATGAAAATGGAAGCTCAAGTCTCCAGATGAATGATAATATGAAAATTTGGCTAAGGCATGGAGAATTTGAACGCAAAGTTGGCTAGTGAAGACGATGAACGCTTGGAAGTTATAGCGTGAAAATCTTGGTAAGTAAGTTGAGTTTATATTATGAAGTGTTGTAATACTCTTCTCCTTGCTTGTTTTGCAGGAGGAACGTCGAGACCAAGCAGTGATAACTTAAAGTGATGAAGAAAGTAATCCAAGATGACATTTCAACCTTGAAGGAAGAAAAGTTGCAAGAAAATGGCTAAGTGTTGAGACTTAGACAAAGAAGAAATGTTTTCAAAACTCAAGATGGATGTTGGCGTAAAATCTAACACCTCTGGAGTGTAAGTTTGTACGGACAGCTATGTACACTACGCAATGAGTGCTCTTCAAATTAGGAGGGGAAGCTCCCTCGTTGTGCTGGAATGCATGGAAAAGAAAAGTAATCTAAGTCCTATCTTTTTGTTCTCAGCTGGAAGAGGCACAAGGTTAAGAAAACCAAGAACGTTGCAGCTAAGGATTTTCTGGTTTCGCAGATCATTAACTACAACTAAGCTAACTACTTTAAATCTATCCAGTTTCCTCAAGAAAACAGAGCATGAGGAAATGGAGCAGGGTTGATTAACTGACGATAAACGAGTTTAGATTCTCTACTTGAAGGCAAGGTGGCGCAACTATCATCTCAATCTAAACAAGCTTATTGGGCACAAATAGATTTAAGAATTTACCAAGACGATCTTATGAAACCCTGTGTGGCATAACACTTGATCAAAATAGTAAAGACTTCACAAAACAGCCTTTATCATCACAATCTCACGAAACCCTATGTGGCATAACCCTCGATTATAATGGTAAAGATTCACAAAACAGATTTATCACCGTAATCTTTCGGAACCCTATGTGGCATAACAATTGATCACAATGGTAAAGATGTTCAAACAGATTTATCTAACTATGGGAGGAATTTACCACGCCAATCTTATGGAACCCTATTTGGCATAACACTTGATCAAAGTAGTAAAGACTTCACAAAACGATTTTATCATCACAATCTCACGAAACCCTATGTGGCATAACACTTGATTGAAATGATAAAAGATTCACAAGACATAAAGAATCCACCATTACAATTTGCATGAAACCCTATGTGGCATAACACTTAATCATAATAGCGAAGACACATTAACAAATACCAAAAGAGCAATATTGAGGGCAAGGTAGGCGCAGCATATATTTCTCTCTCTAGCAAAAGTTATTTACAAATGAGCAAAAGCTCTTATTTGTATACATCAAGGTGTAGGGAACCCTAAAATCACCTTGAGTCATCTACAGTTCTTGCAATGCACGCAAGTTATGCACCAAACCCTAATTAAGTAAACTATACAGTTAACTGGAAAACTACCATCAATTAACCAAAACATCTAATCTAAAAATGGACAATTGTGCGAGCATGCACATCCTTATTGAAAGCAAGTTAACTGGGAGACTACCATCAGTTAATGTAAAAACCCTAAAAGAAACTCCAAGTAAATAAGGCAAATCTCAGAATAGATATGCATGTGATGACAACATCCAGTTAACTTGAAAGGGTAACACCAAGTTCAACTCGTGTGTGTAATGTCTATCCTGAGAGGTAGGAACTGAAGTCTACTAGCTGTGATCTCGAGCAAATCAATCCCTCAACGAGGCTATCAACTGCATCAGCATCTGAATGTCAGCAACTTGAGCAATCTTGGCAATCTTCGCACACTCAAACTAGCATTTCACTGACTTATAGCTTTGGCGGCTCCGTAACTGAAATGATGGCCATTATCTCTTCTGCGGCTTGATACAAATCAGTCTCAGCTTTTCTGATGAAGTCATGAATTAAGACCGATTTGGTCTTGAATTCAATCTGTATGTACTTGTACTCTGAAAAACTCGCTTGTTGACTGTGAACTCGACTATGTTCTGACAAGATTTATGGAAAGCTAAAAATAGCCTATCGAAGGGTTATTTTCGGCGAAAATCTAAGATATGGGTTTTGTCCAGAAAAAGATTCTAAGACAACCCAAAACGTCAGAAATGCGAAAATAAAATATGACTTCCACTTGACCATGCAAAGACTTTTCAGTTGAGAAAATTAGAAACTCGAGAACGAATGCTCTGGAGTTAAAAATTCCTGAAAAATCAAACGCACGATTTTAATTCGAGGAAGCTATATGAAAATGATCCAGATACTGAGACTTGTTGAATTTTTCCAATTTCAGGAACATGTGAATTGAAAACTGAGAGAAATCTGAGAACCAAGGAGGAAAAAGACGTTTTTTGTATGCTCTTCTTCAATGAAAATCGCCCTTCAAATTGCTGAGAATGTGAACTTTAACCTGCAAAAGAATGTGATTGGAGAAATCGCCTTTGCAAATAGATGAGAAATCTGCCTTTGTTTGAGAAATACGAATCTCCCTTGAAAATACGCCTTGTGAATGAAGAAAAACGAATTTTGCTTGAAAATACGCCTTTGCCTTGAAGAAAAACGAATTTTGCTTCAAAATTATGAATTTCCTTTGACAAAATTTGCCTTTGAGAATTACGATTTTCCCTTTGAAGAAAATATGAATCTCCTTGAAAAATACGAATTCTCTTGAAAATATGAATGATAAATGAAGAAGGCGCCATGCTTAAAGAAGATGAAATTCGCATTAATCTGACAACTGCAAGAATTCAAAACCCTGACAATAATAGAAGTCCTCTGATTGGTTGCCCTTCAGTTGCACTGCCACTGACTGGAAGCTCAAATAATAATAAAATATTTATTATCATGCAATTAGCAAGGGTGCTAAAAATAGAAAATTGCTATTTATAAATAAGCAAATTTGGAACTTCAGTTGACAACCCGGGTGAAGCTCTGAGATTCATCGTGAGACTTCAACGATTCCGAAAAGTCATCTTTTGAGCACATAGGCGTCCATTTGCTCAAGATACTTCATTTTTTACTAACTCCCTATTTAATAGCTGATAGCACTGTTACGACTGGCCAACTTCGACACTGATTTCCGGATGACCGGGTGATGCTGAGACTGTTCTGAGATATTCATCGGAAAGCCTACTGAACAAGGAAGAAATGTCTGTTGGGAGACACAACTGCAAAATCCATCATTTAACCCCTTGAAAAATTAGGCGCCCCTGATTAAATTGCTTTGCGGGTTCCAAACAGCCATTTTCCTAAACTGCCATCTGATGCTTCAAACAGCTGCCGACGGTGAACGGTGAACCCTGCTGACATGAGACCAAGCTCACTACATGACTGGAGATATTCTGCATCCAACGACTGTATGCACGACAGCTAAAAGTTGTGTTAAGGGCCTCAAAAGTAAAAGCGCCCCTGGCTCATGGTTGCACTTTTGTCATTTTGACGAAAGTCGAACTTTCATCCAAGTACCCTACTTTGACCTCTGACATCTGGAGCTAGGATGACCCGATTCAGGCACTATCTGTTTTAACGGACAGCCAGAAGGGCCTACAAGAGAAGTCTCTGGAGGTGATGAGGCAAGAAAACTGCTTCTAAGACCTCAAAAACTCCAGTGCGTATTTTATTTAAGATTACCGCTCCCAGACAGCCATTTTCCGGATGTCTTCACTTTGCAGTATTACACTAAAGACCTTGCACGCACGAGCGACTGCCAAATCTCGAAGGCTGACGGCTGGGCTCGTTGGAAAGATAAAATGATTACGCTCAATAGCCGTGAAGACTTCGAACGCGAACGGGCTCATCTGACAGGGTTAAAGGCTAGGCGCCTCTAGACTGTGGAAATACACTGAAAACCATTTGTTGGTCTGCCCGTAAAATTACGTGCTTGGTAGAATCTCTGCCACGACCACCTGAAACGTCGGATCGACAAGTTGAATGGTGCGTTGCGGAGCTGGACTAGAGTACTACTGATGTTAGGAAGACTCTGTCTGCAAATTTTTCCATCTGAAGGGTCCTTTAAACCAGCGCCCCTAGCCTGTACTTGCACTGGGAATAAACGGAGAAGCTCAGAAACGTGAAAACTCCATTTTAAGCTGATCTTTGGATGACTGCTGCCTGAACTCTGAGACTCAAATGACTGCACTTGATATCCCGTCGGATAAGCAGACTAGTTGTGAATGAATTGACTACATCTGCCATCAAAACTGTCAAAATTTACCCCCTCTTCAAGATGGGCGCCCTCAGGCTAGAGGCGCGCTTTTGCCTGAAAAGAGCAAATTCCTCACATCCTAAAATTTAGGGATTTTAACTTCCATCGCGATTTTCCAGAGCTGTGGTTCTCGGAACGCCTCGCTGGATAGCTTGACGGATAGCCAGACTAATTCTGAAGAGATTGACTGGATGCTTGAACATTTTAAACAAGATCTTGACCTTCAACAAGCTGGGCGCCCCTGGGATATACTTGCACTTTCTGACTTTTCCTTCATATTTTGACCATTAAAAACTCTGTTTTGATCATTGAAATGACTGTCTGCATTATGAAATGTCGATGTGAGATGCTCCTCCACCATGAAAAGCTCCATTTTGTGTCTCTGCTTCAGGTTCTGGTCAATAAGACTGACTTCGACTGACAAAAACTCCATGCTTGATATTGCCCAAAACTGTATTCTACAACATTTTAACAAGGTCTAGACCATTCTATGCAAAATGCCTTGATGAAGCAAAAAATTTGGTTTGGGTACAACAATGGAGAAAGAATGGAAGCTCGAGCAAAGTTGAAGAACAACGTCAAGAACAAAATCAAGAATAGTGTGAACGCGTTTCAAGGATGGAATCTTCTAGAAGGATGGTGGACATTAATGGCTCATTTATTACCCCACTCCTCTTTGTGGCGGTTTTTAGGGTGAATCTTGTTTAGGGCTGAGGTGGCACGATCTAGGCCATCTAGCTGATTGTAATCTGAGCCGTCCATTGGACTGGGCTATCTATAAAAGGGGGAGTCACCCTCATTTGTATTTCATTAGAAAGTAGAAGTAGAGCTTAGAGACTAGAGCAGAGAGAGATTGATAGTGTAGTCGATAGCTTAGCATAGTATAGTTTGAAAAGGAAGGAAAGTCTTCCCTTTGAATACTTTGTAAGAAGTTGTCGTGAATGCTTTCATAATAAAATAATTTTTCATTGATGGTGATTTCTTCTTTGTTATGAGTAGTTGTCGAGGCTTCTTCGTCCTTCCAATTCACGTAGCATCTTGAAGTAGCGTAAAGTAGAGTAGTTTTCATTTTCATGCAAGTAGATGTTAGATATGGATTTGTGGTGTTAATTGAGGCAACTTCATTTTTATCCATACCACTAGCGGCTTGCTGACGGCAAGTTTGCCTTGTGTGGTCAACTGGAAAACATTACAAACTTAACTTCGATTGTGATTCATGTGTTTGTATGCGTCGTTCTGATGGTACTTACATGTTGAGTTATAATTTGAAAACCTCTTGTCACTCCCTTGAAGATTGCACCGACTTTGTGTAAGTTGTCCAACGTGAGGTGGAGCAGAGTTTGGTCGAAGTTTGTCAAAGATTGATCCCACGTCCCGTCCTTAGATAGAATAAACTTCTTAGGCCCTACACTCTTTTAAATTCAGTTCATTTCTGGTTAGAATTAGGAAACTTGCGCTCACTTGCCAAATCATCCAAATTGCATGAAAGCCCTTAGTCTACTGTCTGCTGTCAGTTGTCGAACAATTGTGTAAGTCCCCTTGAAATACCAGCAAAATCACATCAAGCCAAGTGAGACTATTCGCACTTAAGGAACCTTGGAGTTAAATGTATGACCTATCTCGCAATCTTAGAATGCAGGAAACTTTGTTCAAGAGAGGATAGGGTATCCGTTGGGAAACTTTATTCTGTGTTAGTGCGGTCGTGAAAACCACGTCAACAGCATCCCTAGACGTGATGCTAAGGCTTGCATAAACACCAATGAGAAAATAAAAAGACAAATGAATGCAATACTTTCCATTGCAGAAGAAAAAAAGGTGCAAAGAGCGAAGGAAAAAGCGACAATGCAAGTTGCCATAGCTTCTTCTCAAGGTGTTGCAGCCAGCTTTGATTCACTGTCAGATGATGATGATGATGTAGCAGCCGACATAGTGGGCTCTCTTCATGGTCCACGTGTGCGAAGACAATCGCTGCAACCCACCACCACTTCCATCCCTTTGACTACCACTGGCTCTAGTAGAGTACCAGGGGCAAGATCCTGATCAACACCTACGGCCACGGGTTCACGCATTGGTGATTTTTTTGTTCCTAGAAACACACCTAATGCACAACCTTCTTTAGAGGCAACAGGGTGGAATAAGGAGGTGCATGAGCATGCAGATGTTGCTTGTGTTGATTTTTGGTACTTCAACAACATCCCTTTCAATGTGGCAACCTCACCTTACTGGCAAAATTTGGTGACCGCATTGACAGTTGCAGGGAAAGACTACAAGGCGCCTTCACACAAAGACTTGAGTGGGAGGTTAGTTTATGTTCTTTAATTTATGTTTTTTAAGTTTAATTTATGATTAATTCAAGCTAATCTTTTGTTGACAAATTAAAATTGTGTGCTTAATTTCTCTTTGTACTTGTAGGTTGCTTTCTAATGCAACTGAAAGGGCAAGGGCAGCGATAGAAGAACAAAGAGAAGAATGGCAAAAATATGGCTGCACTATTCTTTCTGATGGGTGGACGGATGGAAAAAACCATACTATCATTAATTTTTTGGTTTCTTGCAAAAATGAGGTGGTGTTCTTGAAATCCGTGGATGCCTCCAGCATAGTAAAAAATGCAGAAAATTTGGCGAGAATGTTGGAGCAAGTGTGCATGGAGGTTGGGCTTGAAAATGTGGTGCAAATCGTAATTAAAAATGCAGCGGCATATGTGGCAACAGGAAGAATCCTCCAAGATAAACACCACACAATTTTTTGGACACCATGTGCTGCCCATGTCCTTGACCTTCTTTTGGAGGACATAGGAAAATTAGATTGGGTCACACCGATTGTAGAGGATGGAAGGAGGATCACTAAATATATCTACAATCACCCTTGGGTTCTCAACTTGATGAGGGAGCACACCAAAGGGAGAGAATTGGTGAGACCTGGCGTGACAAGGTTTGCAACGGTTTTCTTAATGTTGCAAAGCTTTCTTGGTGCATTGACGGCTTTGAAACAAATGTTTGTGAGTCAAGCATGGGTAGACTCACCTTATTCGAAGAAGCCAGAAGGAGAAAGACTTCAAAACATTGTCTTCAAGCCCCTCTTTGCACAAAGAGCAACAAAGATTGTGAAGGTAACTTCAAAACTTTGAGTTTGAATCTAAATTCAAATTGAACATTTTTCTTAAAGTTAATGTCTTTCATTGTAAATTTGTAAATTACTAAATTGTAACTCTAATCTTTTTTTGCATTTTTAAATTTATATTGTAGGTGTCAGAGCCCTTGGTTAGAGTGCTCCGCTTGGTGGATGGGGATCAAACCCCAATGGGGTATCTTTATGAGGCCATGGATAGGGACAAGGAGGCTATTAGAAATTATTATAAGGGGGACAACCTCAAATTTGATCCCATTTGGGAGATTATTGACAGGAGGTGGAACAATCAACTCCACCAACCTATCCATGCAACAGGGTACTTCTTGAACCCCCGTTTCATCCATTCAGACACCTATGCAGATCCTACTGGAGAGGTTATGGAGGGCCTCACTACTTGCATTCAGCGGATGACATCCACACCTGATGAGGCAGATTGCATTGTTAATGAATTGCAGAGTTATAGAGAAAAAAGGGGTGCACTCTTCTCTTCAGACCTGGCAAAGAGAGCAGTATCTAGGCTACCACCAGGTATAAAATTTGAAATTTACAAGTTACAAAAATGAAAAATTGATAATTACAAGTTACAAGTTACAATTTTCTAACTCTTTTTTTGTTTTTTTTGTAGATGTTTGGTGGACAAATTGTGGTGGAAAAAAGTTAAAACCCAAATCTTCAAAAATTTTCCCTCTGTGTCTTGAGCCAGCCTTGTAGTTCATCCAATTGTGAGCGCAATTGGAGTTTGTTTGAGGCCATCCACACAAAGAAGAGGAACAAACTCGCTCAAAAATGGCTCAATGACCTTGTCTATGTGCAATATAATCTTTGATTGCACAAAAGAAAGGTAGAGGAAATATCATATGACGATCTAATTGATTTGGATGAGATAGATTCATACAGTGATTGGACAGGGCGAGGAGAGCAGCCTCCATTATTTACTGAGGATGAGATTTATGATTTAGAGCGACAGGCAATGGAGGAGGGTGGATTTGCATTCTCATTGGACGACCTTGAGGATGACCCTGAGGAGGAGGAGTCATTGCCAGTGCCACCACCAGAAGCTGGAAGAGGATCTACATCCAGGATGGAGGTTGAGCCATAAGCACAACAGGAGCAGACTCCTACGATTACACCCTCTTCCGGTCCTGTTGACGTGGTTTTTGAGACCGCACCAACACAGAATAAAGTTTCCCAACGGACGCTCTATCCTCTCTTGAACAAAGTATTCAGCATGCTAAGATTGCGAGTAAGATCATGCTTTCAACTCCAAGGTTCCTTAAGTGCGAATAGGCTCAGTTTGGCTCGATGTGATATTGCTGGTATTTCAAGGGGACTTACACAATTGTTCGACGGTTGACAGCAGACAGCAGACTAAGGGTTTTCACGTAATTCGAAGGATTTGGCAAATGAGCACAAGTTTCCTAATTCTAACCGGAAATGAACTGAATTTAAAAGGGTGTAGGGCCTAAGAAGTTTATCTTCTATCTAAGGACGGGACGTGGCATCAATCTTGACAGACTTCAACCAAGCTCCGTTTTGCCTCTCTTCGGACAGCTTCCGCGAAACTGGTGCAATCTTCAAAGGAGTGACTCAAGATGTTCAAATCACGATTTAGCATGAAGACACCATCACAACGATGCATGCCAACATATAAACCATAATCGAAGTTAAGTTTCACAAAGTTCCAGTTGACCACGCAAGGCGAACCCACGGTCAGCGAGCCCGCTAGTGGTATGGACAAACGAAGTCTTGTTCAAATCGAGCACCACATTCCACAATTGCTAACTTCTTGCATGAAATGAAATCTACTTTACTTTATGCTACTTCAAGATGCTACGCGAATTGGAAGGACGAAGAAGCCTCAACAACTATTCACAACAAAGAAGAGTTCACCATCAATGAAAATTCTTTTATTATGAAAGCATACATGACAACTTCTTACAAAGTATCCAAGGGGAAGACTTTCCTTCCTTTTCAATCTACACTACTTTACTTTCTACTCTATCAACTTCTCTCTACTCTAAGCTCTGCTTCTAATTCTCCTTCTAATGTCTAATAAAATTACAAATGAGGGGGACTCCCCCTTTATATAGCTAGCCAAGTCCCAAAAGACGGCTAGGGTTACAATTAATAGAGTGGCCAGAATCGTGCCACCTCAACCCTAAACAATATTGCCCTAAAAACCGCCACAAAGGAGAGTGGGGTAATAAATGCGCCATAATGTCCACCATCATCCTTCTAGAAGATTCCATTTGTAGACGCGTTCACACTGTTCTCGATCTTCTCTCTTGGCGTTGTTCTTTGAATTCTCTGTCACTTGAGCTAATACTTAGCCAATTTCTTGCAACTTTTTCTTCCCTTCGAGATTGAAACTCATAACTTTATCTTCCTCCAAAGGTTGTAATATCATCGTGCTTCCTCACTTCAAGTCATCACACTAAGTCATCATCGTTTGGCCTCGACGTTCCTCCTGCAAAACAAGCAAGGGGAAGGGTATCAGATCATTTCATAATATAAATTCAACTTACTTACCAAGATCTCATGCTCTGACTTTCAAGCGTTCATCGCCTCCGTTAGCCAACTTCCACCTCCTTCGTGATTCCTCACGCCTTAGCCAAATTTTCAACCCATCTTCCTCAAGGGCGTATCATCTTTGAGAAATTCATTTCACTAACTGGAGCTCTGATACTCAATTTCGTTCATCTCTGACTCTGGAAGATTAGTCCCATGAAGAACTTGAGCAAATTCACCTAGGCAGTTTCCTTCAAATTCATCGTCTGGAGGATCTCACCTTGAAAGCACGTTTTTTTTACATTTGCCTTAGAAATTTTTAAAATTTCCCTTAGGAAATTCATCAACCTAGTGCCCATTAAAAATATTTACCTCGAAATCCTTGGCAAGCTGTAGAAGACCTTCAAATCCATTCCTCATCGACAATCTTCGATACCCAGAAGAAAATTTCCTCCAGAACGCGTCGAATCCATGGGTACCCAACAAACGGGTTCATTTTATTTTCCTGAATTTTGAACCTTAGAAAATTATTTCCTTGTGAAATTTATTCTCGTTTTTGTGAAGATTTCTTGTTGCTCTGACTTGGAAAAAAAATTTATCGACCCTGCGGAGCTGGTATCTTCTGACTTCACCTCAGGCGACTCATCTGTGCTTTAAGAAAAAATTCCATCACCCTTTCCAGACTTAGGCATTTTTCTAAGGGAGAAAATATTTTGTGCCCTAGAAAATTTTTGAAAAAATTTCCCTTAGAAAATTTTATATCCAACTCGATCAATTTTGCCTGTGAAAATATCAACTCCATCAAGAAAATTTTCATGAAGGCGCCGAGCACATTTTTATTTCCCGCTCCACACTAGTATTTCACTTCACACTCGCAAGGCAATTTTATCTAACTCCAACGCCTTAGAGAAATTTCATCATTTATATTTCACTTCATACTTAAGGCGTATAGCACACTGAGGAAAGAAAATCACGCCTTAGCAAAAAAAAATCTCTAACACCTTGGCATTTTCAACGCCCAACACACTTTATTCATCCTCTTTGCATGGCGCATATCACATTTAGAGGGGAGTACTTAACACGTCTAGCACCTTACTTTACACTCACCACCTTACACTTACTTGAGCGCATTTCTCATATTCAAGAGAATGAAGACTTTCAACGCCACCTTGACTTCTTCATTTTTGTCTTTACTTGCCATGCTTTGGGCGCATTTCCACCTAGGAGGAGGATGGAACTCATACTTAGAATATTTTTCATGCTTGAACATCTTGAGTTGGGCGCATTTGCTATTTGATGAAGGATAAAAACTTTTGACTGCTTTGACCTCTTTGCCTTTTGGGCGCATTTCAGCCTAGCTGGTGGATAAGAATTTTGACTTTGCTTTGACCCTTTCTAGCTTGGGCGCATTTAGGCCATGGTGGAGGATAAAAAGCTTTGACCCGTTTGACCTTCTTGCTTGTTGGGCGCATTTCTACCCAGGAGGAGGACGAGTTTCATACTTAGCAATTTTCCCTGACTTTCTTATGAGGTGGGCGCATTTTACCCCTCATGCAGGATGAAAATGTTTGACTCCTTTGACCCATTTGTTTTTGGGCGCATTTTGCCAGTGGTGGAGGATAAGAGTTATACTTAGATAATTTTAAAACTTTCTCCTGAGTTCCCTTGGGCGCATTTTGCTATGCCTGCAGGATAAACGTGTTGACTTTCCTTTGACTTTTCCCTCCTTGGGCGCATTTTGGCCTGTGTGAAGGACGAGCCCAACACTTAGAGAAATTTCATGACCTCCAGCTGAGATGGGCGCATTTGGAGGGGTGAGGAGGATGAAGTTCCAGACTTAGCTATTTTTCTCGTCTTCGCCAGCTTCTCATGCCCTGCTACTTATAGTAAGCTCTCTGAATTTGCACTTCTGAAGTCCGGAACGACTTGAAATTTTGCGCACTGCATCTTCATAACCTTGTTATCCTGTCGACACTGCCATTTTTAATCACCCTGCTATTTTTAGCCCATTTCTAAAGGTGGTTTACTATAAATAGTAACCTCTTGTTTCTGATAGCTCCACTGCTCGGATCGACTTGAAATTTGAATGAGGCGCTCCTCACCACGTGACCTATTGGCTGACGCTGACGCATGCAGTTGATTTACTATTTTTAGCCGTTTCCAAATTGACTTACTATAAATAGTAAGTGCTCGCTTGACTTGAAATTTTACCAGCAGATACCAAGAATGCTGATCGCGTGTTTACACCGGTTTTCAAAATTCTGACTTTTGACCCTCTTTGGGTCCATTGGAAACCTTAATTCGCTTTGCATGCATACCAAATGAACTCTGCCTTCGCTTTTGTGACATTGCGATCAGCCTCGTGATTCTCGAACTGCTGGAAGTGGCTGCCACCGCTAAAAATAGCAAGTTCCTTACCGGTGAGAATCTCCGCTTTGCATGTCACACCATCGCTGCTCGAAAACCCATCGAATCACCGACATGCAAAAGAAACCTCGACATGCAAACCCTAAAAATAGCCTCGGAAGAATCCCCGAAGTGGTCGTCTGCCTTGCATGTTATATCATCGCTAAGGTCTTGAAAACCCGTATGAATATGCCAACATGCAAAGAAAATCTCTGATCTACACTCGAATTCATCCCGAAGCCGACTGCTAAAAATAGTAAGTAGTCCTTTCGCCAAATTTTGCACGCGGTAGTCCGATGTATTCTCAACACCGTGACTGCCGGAATCTCAAAAATGCTAACAGATTGCTGAATTTCACACTTACTAAAATAGTAAGTACCTCGAATCGATGAAAATTGGCTGGGAGCCTGCTGGAAGCATACTGACAACATTGTTAAGCTCAATTTTCAATTCATTCACTTTACTCGACCTTGGACTGACCGGGAAAAATGAAACCCTAATTTTCAGACTTGGTCAGTTTCCTGCTTAAATTCGCTGACGGGCGCAACCCCTCGAAAGGTGGACATCAGAAAGAGACAGAGCGGGAGAGAGAGAGAAAAACCCAAGCCAAAAGACCGGAATGGAGCAAAAATTAGGGGGTCCCCATCTTGAATGGGGCGATGTGTGGAAAAGGTCACAACAGGTCCCTTACTGAGATCTAGACATGGGAAGAGGAAGATGTGATTCATGTGAATTTGTAAAAACTGAAATATATTAATGTTTATGTAGTATTTACTTTCAGTTTTACAAAAACAATTTGCTATTTTCATTTTGTTTCAGACTATTATCATATCAGCGCATTGAGCATTCCACATGAGAATGCCATTTTGTATACAATTTTCTTTCAAATCAATCAAATACTGCTTGTTTCTTATATGTACTCATTTATTGACTCATTGGATGCATCTTATCTTTGAATTTTGCAAAAAAAAAATGTATTTTTAGTGAAGTTTAAGCAATTTTTTAATTTCCCTAGTTTTTTGCTGAGTTTTTTCTGAGTTTTTGCCGAGTTTTTGCCAAGCCAAGTTTTTCGGGCTTGTTGAGTACTTGTAAATGCCGAGTATTCCAACTATGAATCCAATAAATAGCCAACTTATTTATATTGCATCATTCCATTAATAAACTCATATATCAAACTCAAGTGAAATATAGAATCCTTTACATTTGTATTTCTGGACAAAGTTAGTAACAGTAGTATGTATGCTCAAAAATATTTATCACAATGCTAAGTACAGAGATACCGTTCTCTTGACAAAATTTTGAGATGATTAATGGCTCCTACTGAAAGTATACACTCAGCAACAAGCTCCCACTTTGAGTGAAAGGTAGCAATATATGTAACAACAATATATATGCAACAACAGAAAACCACATTAGACCTTAGCTTAATAGGTTCCTTAGTGCCCAACAATATGCAATCACCTGTTGTAGGCATTTCATGGCTTCTCTCCTATCTCACAAAAACTCCCAACTAACTGTTATGCACCCAGGTTTCCACTCCTTCAGCATTTGCAAACTTGAGCCGAGTAATCAGTCCCAAAGACTATCATTAAAAGGGTGCAACAATAGTAGATATGAGGCTCGTATCCTCTCCAAAATTCCCGTCACACCACCTTGCAGCCACACGATTTGGCAAGAGTAAACGCTAACATAACCATCAGCAGTTGCTTTTCATTTTGTGAACCCCATGCCCTCCAATATTACTCCCGAGCAGGATATTCGTGGCCTCAAGACACTAACGTGTCACTACAGGAAATAATGGTAGTCGTCTCAAGGATTCAAGTATCAAACACTCCTCAAATTCATGCCTCACTAAAACAAAATATAGCCAGTTATAAGGTGCAGAGCATAATAACTAGGTCACGGAGATTCATACCAGCATTAATATTAAAATCATTCACTGCCCTTGCATTACCACAATCCCATACAAAGATTCAATTTCTTATGTCTTACACTCAATCAGAAATAAAGGAATTTCCATGATTTGACCTCCTTTCAAATGCTTAGGTTCTCACAATATCATTTGATGATACACATCTTTATCTCTATCAATTTTGTCTTCTTGTGGTATTTGTCTTATCTGCCCTAAGATATTTTATTTTTTTCCTTATAACTCTTGCGTTGAAGGTTAATATAACATAGGTTTGACTGTAGTGATTGGATTAAACTGTGGCTGATATTATGGGTAAAATTATCCTTGTAACTCTATCTTGGTTTGGGCTTGCATCTATCTTTGAAATTTCCTCAATTTACTCCTCAATGTCAATCAGGAGGCGTAAGCTTGTGAATGGTGTTGCGGAAATCTACCTAAGGGTTGAAACTAATGAACTAAGGGGGAACAAATGCATCTAAGAATTGAATTGAAACACACCTTTTAACCTCAGATTCAAATTAAAGCATGCTTTGCAAATGAATAAAATCCTATCTTTAATTCAACACATACTTCTTCAGTTCTCATTTAATACTATTAAAACTAGTATCCTAGAATTGTACAATAAACCTTCAATTCTAAATTAAGTTTGATTTTTTTGTCCCTGCTTCCTAGCAAAAACTTAGATAGGAAAACTGCAAGAAACTACGACAGGAATTACAGTAACATGAATTATAACAGAAAGTATGATAGTGAAATGATGAAGTGTACTTATCGAAATGATATGCTACCAACGATGAATTCCAATCTGCACAAACCAAATATTTAACTCCAGAATGACTAACAAATACATGAATCAGTAAAGAAACCAATCACAATTTTGAATAATCAAATCTGCGTACCAAAAACTAAATTACACGAGAATGTAGATAATTAACTTATATTCAGAAAGGAAATAATTAGGAGTTTTATTGGTTTAGCAGGCTATTACCATCAATTTTTCAAGTTTTTTTCTAGGATCGCACATCATATCACTTATCTTCAATAGAAAGGGAAGAAATTTGAGTGGCAGATCAATGTGAGAGGCTCTTCCTCTTCCAGACCCTCAAGGAGCATCTCACTAGTGCTCCTATATTAGCAGTCCCAAATCCTTCAGGAGATTTCATGGTATGCATTGATGCCTCAATTGATGGATTAGGTGTAGTACTTATGCAAGAGGGTAGAGTGATCATGTATAAGTTGCAAAAACTCAATATCCATGAGCTAAACTACTTGACTCGTGACTTGGAGTTGGAAGCAGTAGTTCATGCTCTAGTTCGTTGGAGACATTTTCTTCTAGGTCATCACTTTGAGTTACATTCAGACCACTAGAGTCTTTAGTACATATTCACTTAGCCTAATCTAAATGCTCATCAAAGGAATTGGATGGATTTTTTATGCGAGTACGACTTTGATGTGCATTACATCAAAGGGAAGGAGAATGTTGTAGTAGATGCTTTGAGTAGGAGGCAACATAAGCTATTATCTATGTCTTTAGATACTATTTGAGGAGCTAGATACTACAAAATTTACCAAAGGATAAGTGGTGTATGGAGGTTTAGTACGCAAGTTTTTAGGTTATACCTTAGATTCTAATGGCTTACTATGTCATAGAGGTCGCATCTACGTACCTAGTACAGGCAATCTTCGTACAGTCATATTATCAAAGGCATATAGGCCACCATATGCAACACATCCAGGAGTGAAGAAGATGCATGCCTACCTTAGACAACTATATCACTAGCACTTGCACCGGAGGGGGTGTAAGGGTTATGCCGATAGAGAAATATAGAGAAGTAAGAGGGGGTGCAAGGGTTACGCTGATAGAGAAATATAGAGAAGAGGGGGTGTGACATGTAGTTTAGCACTTGTATAAAATTTTCTATATATTTTTACAAAGTGGATGTAATACATATTTGGAGATATAGCCAAACACCAATACCAGAACAAGTAAAGTAGCCTCGTAACTATTTATAGACCAAAATGTAAAGTCTAGAAGGTAAACTTGGGCTTTGAAATATTAAAATTAGATTGAAAATCATAGTAAATAAAGCAAGATAACCTGGAGAAAGCAAAACATTGAATTGAATTTGACAGTGAAAAGCACAAAAGAAACATATTAAACAAGACCTGCAGTGCAACATAGTTCTTGCCAGTGCTAGCAGGGCAATTTTGAGAAACTACGGTCTAGCAATTTTGAGAAACTGTGGATTGTCAATCGAAATGTGGAAGCATAGACTAAGCATATAAATTGTTTGGGAAAATGTCTCAAAGAAATGTGTAATAAAACTTTGAATGATTTTGAAAGCTAATTTTAAATCAAGATGCTTGGAAATACTAATGAATACTATGAATAGTAAATTCTAAAATTCAATACATCGGTCCTCAATTTGATTTAGAATATATAGAATTATAGATTATGTAAAATTAAAACTGACAAAAAAAATAATCCACTTGCATCTTGCAAAAACTAGACAGAAGAAACAATAATTATAGTCCATAACAACAAAAATATCTTTGATCATCAAAGATAAAACCAAGCAAAGTGTATCACAAGCTAGCATGTACATCATATAGGATAACTATTGCAGTTGCGCAGATCCACAGATAACCTCCAAAAACCCCTCCTAGCAAATAGCTGTTGGTGAATTATCCTAGACTCTTACGTCTGGTCTGTTGTAGAACGTTGTTCTATTTAGAAATAAGACCAAGGACCTCAACTTGATTCCATAATAGGTGTGGTACTCAACTTAACACCCATGCCCAACCAAGATGACCTATAACTCTGGGTCTGATATTAGTTCTACTACCCAAATGGCTAGTAAACTGATTAATTTTGTGAGTAGAGGGCTTTCGTCCTCACCTGACAATGCACTGTGATAGAGGTTTTTGTCACTATTGAGCAAGAAAATTGGTTCTAAACAACAATAATAGTTATCCCAAAAAGCACAACTTCAAATGGTGCCCAGGTCAATATTTATACTTGACTAGAAATAGGTTTGTTGACAAAATGACTAAATGCATTGGTAGAGATAAATTTGTCAAATTTAGAGATAAACTTAGGATATTTGAGAAATTTGATAGCAGTGGTTAGAGGCGATTGATTATTTTTCCCTTTAGCAACAATCACTTTAACTGATAGTAACTAATATGGTTTGTAGCTAATACTGAGGACTATAGATTGTTAACTCATTCTAGTTGTTGGTGTAAATTGCCTTGTACAACGGAAGGGTTTAAGTGGTTGTCTTTGCCCATTAAGGGATTCAAAGGTTTACAGAGAGGGGAAAACATGGATATTGTCTCATTTCTCTCTGATTTACTATTATTACTACATAAATATGTTGCATTTCATTTCTATTAAATTATTTGCAGAAATGCCAGAGGAAAGTTGAAGCCGAGGCTAGCTAAAGTCCTTAACCCACCATCAGTTTCCATGAGTATCCATGACATGGATATGGGATGGTTAGTGAATCTAATGATTGTCTTTTCACCTATATCTAGATAACCATTTTTTTAAATCATATTGAATATAAAATATCACTAAAAATCTGCATCAATGTTTAGGGTCTTATATTGGTGACTAAATACCTATAATCACATCATTTTACTGCTCATTGATGATTATTTGTATGTCAAATTCTTAAAAAACTAGACATAGTATAAATAATAAACAATTTATTTAGAATAAAACAATAATTATTTCAACTATAACAAAACTATTCAAGTTTTTACAAACAAGATAGTGTTTTGCATTTTAAAGTGCTTGAATGAAACATAATTCTCTGCAATATGGCCATACACTATTTTCTCAGAAGTAAGTAGATTCTTTGTAACCACAAATGAGTAATTTTAAATGCTACTATTTTAAAGAAAACAATCTAAATTTTCTTATAAATCCTAGACAATTATAAAAGCAATAAACAAATATAAAGTGTTATTAGCACAGGGAGAATTAGCAGTAAGACAATGTTGCACTGTGCAGACTGTCTATGCTAAACTTTCCCCTTGCCTATAAGAACACACACACATTGGGTAAGCCTGACTCATTGCAAAAATTTGTTAGTGCATGCTACGATGTGCTGTCATCATGTACGTACTATAACAAGGCATGGCCTTATGAGCCACTGTACAACATAAGATGCATTACACTGGCTTGATGATAGGGTCTTCTTCAAGTTAAACAAAGTTTTCAAATCAGTCTTGTGCCTTTATTGCACCATCTACCAACTAGCTTCATGCTCTCTATTTATAAACCCGAACTGTTTTCTTTAGAGATGTAATGCAAATAGTTGAGTATGGTGGTTTGTTGTAAAAGTAATTCCACTGTGTGTTCTCTTTGTGTACCATCTCATTACACTTAATTTCTGCAATTACATCCTCATTGATATTCTAACAATTTTCCTTTGATTGAAGCGACTTATTACTTTTGGCTTTAGTGACAAAGTAGTCTCTAGCCATTTTATTGCTCATTGCTTGATCTGACATCCTCATAATCAAATGCGCTGGGGCTGCAACACTTCGTAATGTCTTTCTTTGCTAGTAAATAGGATTTTTTCTATATTTGAGATTGGGGATTTATTATTTAACAGTGAATGAAATTGGATGTGGAATGTACTAAAGGTTATCTAGATATTCTGTAACTACTAGGCAACTTGGTCATTGAAGCATTGTGTCTGGTATTGTGGGGAGTCCTAATTCCAATAAATGCCAATGAATAGAGGTTCCTCTTCTGAATTTGCTTAACAGACTTTCAAATTTAAAAATAAACTATTTACATTTTTCTCATTACTTAGTTAATTGCAAGAAAGTTTGAAACCTTAGCAACTCATTTGCAAGTTGAAAGTGAATACATAGCCATTGATTATGTCTAAATTTTCCTTCCATTTACATTTTATGGACTCTTTTCTAAGCATAACATCCTTAGAAATGGAGTTCGCTACAGATTATGTATGTTTGACAAAAGCAATACAAGCACCATAATTTCATATTTCCATAACATAAGCTAAAATGCATCATGCATCTGACCTGATGCTGAAATCCATTTGCTTATGACCTGAAGCAAAAATATGCAGATGACCAACAAAAATAATCACCCTCATCCAAGCTTGCAGCCATACTCATGCTAACATTTGAACCTCAAACCCATTCAAAAATCCATGGAGTCAGAAAAAGAAAAAGCATCATGCTGCATATTATCAACAAAGCCATCTCTAGTATGCATGTAAACTGTTTGGCAAAAATGTGTCCAGTTGCTCTCCGAAACCGAAGAGATTTTTAATGAATTGTGCTGAACACTGAACAAATTATTTTTATCCATTGTTCCAAAGAAAATTCATGTGGGTTGTTCAAATCAACCTCCATAAATGCCAACCCAATAACTATTCCTGCTCAATACAACCCATCAGTGAAACATACTGAATGAGAATGCAACATTCCCTTCCATCACAACAGCAGCAACCCAGAACAAGTTGCATTGCAGCCATCCTTTATAAGTCTTGTTTTCTCATCAAGTTTGTCCAAGACATTGTTATAAGAGAAAAATTGTACACTACCTTGAGACTTGATAGTTTAATCTCATTTTTTACTGCACAACAGAAAGACAAAATGATCCGTGTGGTTAGACACTCTGACTATCATAACCACAAATTGTTTTGGCAAAAACAGAGCAGCAACACTTAAGTTGAATAAAGATCATACACAAACTGAAATTGAATTTATTATTAACGTCTACAATTAATCAAGAAAATGAGACTGAAGTAAAATCTATTACAACAAATCAAACTAAACAAACAAAATAAAAACAAATAACCACAAAAAATAATGGTTAACGTCTACAATTAATCAGGAAAATGAGACTAAAGTAAAATTTATTTCAACAAATCAAACTAAACAAACAAAACAATATCAAATAACCACAAAAATAATGGCACCAAAGATTGTATCTATTGCCCTTACAGAATTAAAAAACCACTTTCACTTTGTAGAAACAAAACTAAATCAAGCAAGACATTGCAGAAAAACTAAAAACTTGACTAAACTCCATACCTTAAAGTTCCTTGTTCGAAATTTAACAGTGATTTTTTCTTCAATCCACCAAAACCCAAGACGATGCCTTTCTTCAACCACCACCAAAGAAGGCCACTCAACAAAACCAACCTTTATTGATTGATACTTGTAATGTCCCCATTTTTGCACGAGCATTAGGATTGGTGGATTAGCCTATTATGTCGATCCTCGTAGGCTAATGGTTTGTAAGAATCCAGGTGATTCTCAACCCCAAAACCCTAACTGAAGATCACTGATTTTGTTTGTTTTGTATTTTTTTGTGTTTTTGAGGTTTTTGCAAATAAACTAGAAAGCTGCGATTTACTCTAATATTGCTTAAAAATTCATAATAAATCAAAAGTCTCTAAATAAGCTTTGATAATGCTCAGAGAAGGTAGGCGCATGTATTTATTAAATTTCTAGAGCACAAACAATGTAAAAATTGTACATATGAATGAAATATGAACTTATTTCTAAAGAACCTGATTTTCTCTTGCAGGCGCCACAATAACAGAGTAGAATGGTACGGCTGAATGAATAAATAAATCTCTGGTCTCTGAAAATCAATACTGGATCACTGTAAACCCTAGGCGGACCAAAACCAACTGACAGAAGCTGAGATATGAAGATGTTTCACTAGCAAATGAAAAGTACGGCCTTCTAGCATGTAGTACGGCTTGTACCAGCAGCAGCAAGGAATATAGTACGGCCCAATGAAAAGGATGCCAGATCTCTGTGAAAACAATCTCTGATAGGTTGCCCCTGTTAACTGAGGAAGTAACTCTGAATATCCTTCCTGAAATCGATTCAATATGATCAACTGCAACTTCTGGATGAAGTCACCGAGTAGACAATCTTCAACTGGTATTGCACAGTCTCAGTATGCCAGATTCTGAAGAGGTATCGTTCTCCAAAATCGTTTGTCTGCTGAAACCCTAGGTTTTGCAAACTTCAATGCTCAGAGCAAATAGAAGACAAATTGAATAATCAAATCATAAGAGTTCGATTTGTCTTTTCTTGTGAATATATATCTTCCTTGAAAAATTTGACCCAATGACACTTTTTAATAATCATTTAATTAAATGATTAAATGCGTCCTTTTTGACTTAGGAGAAATAACTTAAGTAAATGGCACCCATCATTAATGAATAATTATTTATTCATTATATCATTTTTTCCACTTTATTAGAAAGTATAATAAATACTTTATAATACGCCTTTTAATTAAATATTTAAATAATTAATAAAGTGACTTTAATATAAAGTCAAAAATATTAATTATTCATTAAACCATTAAATAATCCATTATTTCTCCATCTGATCGTCAAATTGATGAACTGGGTCGACTCTGAGCTAAACAGCTGAACCAGGTGCCCTGCCCAAAATAGTAGCTTCCGCCTGTCCGACTTTCTAAAAATAGAAAGTCTCTGAAAAACCACTCTGAAGGATTCTGCGAAGGCCCAACCTGAAACAACTGCAATAATGAAGCTCCAGAACACTGGGTAACTACCTCAATTGATCCTCTGCACACATCTGTCAGCCTACGAGGATCGAAATAATAGGCTAACCACATATTCAGCTGTGCTGACTAGGATGGGGACATCACATGGTTCTGGATAGAGGGTCTCTTGAACGGGCACTTGGTTAATAAAATGCAGTATTAGTATCCGGAGCTTGGTGACGAGGTGAATTTGTGCGTTTGGCGTGTTGCTAGAGATTAAAATGATGATCTTCACCACTTATTTCACCTTCTTAGGTTTAGGGACCATGTGTCTATATTTTAAAGGGGGTCACTTTCTATTTTTCAGTTACTATTCATGACTAAAGTGAAAAAGAGACATAACTTAAGTGAATAGTGCTTTTTTAATGAATAGTGATTTCAATGTAAAATTATAAAAGACCTTGAGAAAGTTCGACCCATTCATGCATGAAGTTATTTTGATGAATGAAACTTGGAAGTGTGGAGTTTGGGAGAGAGGGAAACTAGGGTTCCTGATTTCTGCAGTGGGTGAGCCTGGATTGGGCTTTGTTCGTCAAATTTGTGCTTCTTGATGGTGTGAAATACCATCCTAAAGTTGCAGATTTGAGTTTATTGGATTCATTTGGAGCCACATTTTGCTGATTACAAGTTGCTAGAGGCATCTTCTGGAAGGGGTTTTGCTGCCAGTGTCTCCATTTTCCATCTAGAAGGAGTTGCTTGCCTTTTTGAAAGATTTTGGAGTTGTTTTTGTCACCTATAGCCAGCCGCCATACTTGAGGGTTTTGAACAGCAAGAAGAAATTAAAACGCCTTCCTTTAGAGGCTGCAATCTCTTCCAAAGTGGGCGCCCTTACCCTAGGAAGGCCTTCAATTCATCTCTTGGTAGGAGAATCGTGTATTTCATGTTGTATGAGCAAATTATTGAGGGCGGGTACTGTAGCAAAGCACTATTCACAGTGCTGTTTGGCTGTAAGTTAAATTATTGCATATGATGTATCTAGATTTGAGTTCTATGTAAGTCATCTATCTTATGTACTCACTTATATAATGAAGGAAGCTTCTAGACTATCAAATTGAGTCTACTAAGGTTATCTTAGTAGTTTTAGTTTATTTTGAGTTCCTTTATATGCATATGCTTGTTAAAATAGTTAGTATCATTGGCATCAAATTCAAAAACACCAAACACAAAAAAGAAACAAACACCAAACACAAATCAGACCTACAAGCACCATGAAATCATCACAGCAGAGCGACGGTTCATCACAATACTCTTGCCAGATCTAACAGGCAGGCAATGCCCTTCATAACAACCACCAGCCAAAAAACAAGTAATCTAATTATTCTGTTATTTGGCAGCTTCTCAAAACAAGATTCCTATAACAAAGTAGAAATAGGTTTTAGACGAGTATTGTGTTGTGGGAAAAAAAGGAACACATTTGTTCGCTGTACATTATATCTATTTTTTTGAAGGCAAGAACACATGAAAAAATAAACCTTTTCTTGGTATTTTTGCATTATAGCCTCATTTCTGTCATGCTCCATCCTCTTCCAGCCATGGAACCTACATTATCGGTCAAGTAATTGAAGTAATTCTGATCCCCAGTTGCTCTATGAAGCCATGCAGCTACAGGTGACCCATTTGATCTGTTCACCACTTTCAAGCATAATGTCTCTTTACATGAAAAAAAAACCCTAATTGCCAACTGTCCAAACCCCAAATTACCTGTATTTGCATTTTGTATTATCTTCGTGCAATGTCTCCCCACAGGCACACCTATTACCTATTTACAATGCCAAGCGCCAACTGTTGAAACTACCTGACAATCTATAGAGCCTCCCTTTAAACTCATGTGCTCTCTTGCATTGGTACCTGCGAACCCACCTGCCAGCCACCTACAGAGCGAATCACAATATGCTAGAAAATCTCAAGTGAATATTTAAATTAATTTCCTTCTTCAGATGCTTCTTCACCTGTGGACTCTCATTTACATTCACATCATTCATTTTAACCTTACTTGTAACATTCACAAACTTAGTTTGAATTTTATCATAAGAAAGAGGATTAATTAGGGATATGGTGCATTTTGCAAGGACATGGTGGTACATCAGGTTTCATTTAATGACTGTGATAGTTGGGCCGACTATTCTAACGCTGTCGTACGCCGTCTGCGGCATGGGATGGGCATTGGGGCTCTTCTCCCTCTCCACCACTGCAACAATCATTTTCTATTCAAATCATGGCAATTGCGGTCATAGCACTGTTCTCTCAGCTACTGTCATTTCATTCCCTGCGCTACATCAATTTGGGGTCACTGTTGTTGAGTTTGGGGTACACATTGTGCGCCGCTATTGCCTGTATACACGCAGGTAACATCACTCATGACCCAAAATTTTGTCTTCTGTCAAAATAAGGCTAATAATTTGTTAACGATTCATACTGGGCAGCGTATTCCCACCATCCCCCTCACCCACAAAGGGACTACTCACTCAAAGTCTCAAAATTGGTTCAGGTATTCAATGCATTTAGCTCCATATCTATCCTCGGAACTGTATTCAGCAACAAGATTCTTCCAGAGATTCAGGTCATTTTCCTGCACAAAATTCTCATCTTACTAAATAAAGGAGAACTGGTTGCGTACAGATTTCCAGTATAATATGTATTTTTCACTTTCGGCCATAAAGGAGAACACTTGGCTCCAACAACGCACAAAAACAACTTGCAACTAACGGTAGTATTCTGGCATGAGATTGACAGCAACCCACGGTAGTTTTACGGCATGAGACTTGTTTCAGGCCGAAAGCTCATACATTACATAGCCTATCAGCTAATTAGATAGGGATGTGACAAGACATAGTAGATTTTGTGACTCGATGCCTTGAGTGTTAGTCAAAGTCGAGCATCAACATCCAACACCTGTCTTCTTTATCTGCACAATATTCTTGAGTAGAAATTGGATACCATTTTGATGGATTTTATTGTTGGTCTACCTTTTTCCTCACACTGCCATGATGCCATCATGGTGATTGTTGACAAATTGACCAAAGTATCCCATTTTTCACCCATGCACACAACTTATACAACTCCAATCGTTTTGAGGGTATTCTTAGATGATGTTGTTAGGCTTCACAAAGTTCATTGGAGGATTATTTCAGACATAGATTCACTCTTTACATCAGTATTTTGGACATCATTGTAGCAGGCGTTGGGCACATAGCTCAGCTTCAATATGGCTTATCATCTTGAGATAGATGGCTAGATGGAGAGGGTGACTCAGGTTTTAGAGGATATGTCACATATGTATGTGATGGATCACTGGTCCCATTGGGAGGAGTATTTGTACTTGGTCAACTTTTCCTATAATAATGGGCATCACAGTTCTTTGGGCATGCCACCATTTCAGGCATTGTATGGAAAACCTTGTAGGACTCCTTTGAGTTGGGATCACATAGAGGATAGAGTGGCTATTGGTCCAGAGTTGGTTCAAGATATGGAGAGACATGTGGATTTGATTAGGTAGCATTTGTAGGAGTCATGAGATCATCAAAAAAAGTAGGTCGATGCTAAGAGGATTATCAAAGCTTCTCTATTAGTGATCAACTATTCTTGAGAGTGCGACCACATAAGAGTCCAATCTGTTATGGAAAAGTCTCTAAGATTTCACCATTTTTTGCAGGACCATTCAAGATCTTGGAGAGGATAGGTCCCTGTTGTGACCTTTTTCACACATCGCCCCATTGCAAATGGGGACCCCCTAATTTTTGCTTTGTTTCTATCTTTTGGCTTGATTTTTGTTTGTTTTCCCGTTGTCTCTCTTTTTTGATGTCTGTCTTTCTGGGGATGTGCCCGTCAGATGTAAGATTTCGACTAAGTCTAAAAATTAGGGTTTGTACTTTCCTGGTCAATCTAAGGTCAAACAAGGTGAATAAATTGAAAATAGAGACTAACATTGTTGTCAGTATGCTTCCAACAGGTTTCCACTGAAATTTCATCAGATTCTAGCAACTTACTATTTTTAGTAAGTGTGCAATTCCAGGCGTTCTTTTAGCATTCTTGAAGTTTCGACAGTCACACTACATTCAGAACACATTAAGCAGCTCGTCTGCAAATTTTGAGCCAGAACGGACAACAGTCTATTTTTAGCAGTTCAGCTTCCAGAGCAGATTTCAGGGGTTATATGAAGAATTTCTCAACGCAGGTCTGGAGATTCCTTTTGGGTTTTTAGAGACCTCCGCGATGATATAACATGCAAAATGAGATAATGACTTTCAGAGTTCAGCCTTCGGAGGCTATTTTTAGGGTTTGCATGTCAGGGTTTTCTTTGCATGTCTGGTGATTCCTTGTGGGTTTTTCGAGAGCTTCGCGATGATGTGACATGCAAAGAAAGATAATCACTTATTCAGGAACTTACTATTTTTAGCAAATTCATTTCGGCAACTGTCTCCCAGCACTTCAGAATCACAAACTGATCGCAATGCAACAGAAATGAGGACAAACAGAGGTCGTTTGATACACATGCAATTCAGATTAGGGTTTCCAGCTTCGGGACCCAAAAAGAGGGGTAAAAAGTCAGAATTTTCAAAAACCGGTGTATACCACCACGATCAGCATCTTTCAAGCTATCCGCTGGTAAAATTTGAAGGAAAATGGAGCACTTACTATTTATAGTAAGTCATTTTAGAAACTGGCTAAAAATAATAAATCAACGTCGGGCGCCGGTGTCAACAGGCAGGTCACGTGGTGAGGAGCTCAACATTCGAATTTCAAGTCAAACGAAGTTATGGAGGTCTCAAAAACAAGCAGTTACTATAAATAGTAAATCACCTTCAGAAACATGCTATTTTTAGCAGGTCAACTTAGGATGGCAGTATGAATAGGCTGAGAAGGTTATGAGGATCCTATGCTCAAAATCTCAAATTGATCCGAGCTTCAGAAGAATGGAAATCAGAGGATTTACTATAAATAGCAGGACACGAAGAAGTTGGTAGTGGCTGAGGAAATTGCTAAGTCTGGAGTTTATCCTACTAGACATGTAAAAAATGCCCAACTGCCTTGTGGTGGTTATGAAAATTCAAAGTATTAAAGATATCCTGCAAGTACCTCCAAATGCGCCCTCCTCACAGGCATGAAATGAAAAAGTTGCTAAGGCATGAGTTTCATCCTGCTCCCTAGCCTAAATGCGCCCACTTTAAAGAGGTGGAAAGAAAAATATTCTAAGGCATGAGTTATCCTTCTCTCACCCCTAAATGCGCCCTCATGCTAGGAAGAGGTTGGTAAAAATTTCTAAGGAAATTTTGAAATCCTCCCTCACATGCCAAATGCGCCCACTTTAGAGAGGAGTTGCTAAAAGTTTCTAAGTGTTGAAAAGTTCATCCTCCACCCCCTTTGAAATGCGCCCATGATTAGCAAGGAAGTCAAAGACAAGTCAAAGCAAAGGGGGCATTTGAAATTTCATCCTCCTCCTATGCCAAAATGCGCCCTCACTTCAGCAAGAAAAAGACAAGTTTTTTATCCTTCACTATAGGCCAAATGCGCCCATGTTACTTCAAGGCAAAGTCAAAGAGTCAAAGCTTTATCCTTCATCACATGCAATATGCGCCCAAATCAAGGCATGTGAGGACAAAATACCAAGGGCGTTGAAAGTCAAAATTCCCCTCAATATGCAAATTGCGCCCATCCTCCTCTATGTCCCAAATGCGCCCATGTTAAGAAGAAGGAAGTCAAAGGAGGTCAAAGATGGCATTGGAAGTTTATCCTCCACCTCATGCTAAATGCGCCTTGTAATATGAAGACAAGGTGAGATAAAATGAAATAAAATATTGCTAAGGCGTTGAAATGAGGTTCATCCTCCTGCCTGTGTGATATGTGCCCAAGTTGATATGATAAAATGAAATAAAATGGCTAAGGCGTGGAAATAGAAATCCTCTTCAAGTGTCAAATACGCCAAAGGAAGGTGAGGTTGATAAAGTGCTAGGAGTTGAAATTAAAAATATCCCTCATGACATCCAAAATGCGCCCAAGGCATTTGAAGGAAATTTTTTCTGAGTTGATAAAATTTTCTTCATAGGGAGAATGATTGAAGGTGAATTTAAAAATTTTCTAAAGCAAAAGTGCAAAATGTGCTAAGTGAATGAAATTTTTTTCTAGGGCACAAATTTTCTTCCTTAGGAAAATCACACCTGGACTTGGAGGTATGAAATTTTTCAAAAACATGAATAGAGTTGCCAGTGGAAAAGTCAAAAGATGCCAACTTCACAGGTTTGATTAAGAATTTTCAAGTCAGAACAACAAGATACTCCCAGAGATGAAGTGGATTAAATTTGTTGAAAATTATTTTTCTAAGGTTCAAAATTCAAGAAAAATTAAATGAACCCGTTCGTTGTATACCCATGAATTCGACAAGTTCTGAAAGAAATTTTCTTCTGGGTATTGAAGATTGTCGACAAGGAATGGATTCTACTATCTTCTGCACTTCGCCAAGGCTTTTATGATGAAGAATTTGATCGGCACTTCAACTGTGGAATTTTCCTAAGGAAAATTTAAAATTTTCTAAGGCAAAATAGATAAAATGTGTTTTGAAAAGGAAAAATGCTTCAGGTGATGAATTTGAAGTTGACTGCCTAGATAAATTTTGATCAAATTCTTGATGAAAACATTTTGCTCAAGCTTGAGTTGGATGAAATGTCAGAGTGAACGCCTCAGCTCGAATAGTGAAGAGGATGCAGTTGAAGCTAAGATGATTTTAAAAGAGCATCTCTTAAGCACACCCTCAAGGAAGATGAAATTTGTCTAGGCATGAAGAATGTGAAGCTAAAGTGAAACTCAAAGAAGGATGAAGGCGTCAAGATAGCATGCAGATGTTGAAAAATCATGAAGAATTTGAAGGAAAAAGTTGTGCTTGAGAAAATGATGAACTTTGTCAAATGAAGAGATCACTCGAAGCATGAAAATCAGGTGAGTAAAGTGGGTTTATATTATTAAGTGTTCTAATACTCTTCTCTTTATCTGTTTTGCAGGATGAACATCAAGACCAAGCGATGATGACTTGAAGTGATGAAGCAAATAGTCCAAGATGATAGATCATGAAAAAAGAAAAGTTGCAAGAAATGGCTAAGTGTTGAGACTTAGTGACAAAGAGGAAATGTTTTCAAAACTCAAGATGGAGAAAAGAATGGAAGCCCAAGCAAAGTTGAAGAACAACATCAACAAGGGAAAATCATCATCAAGCAAGAGAAGGAGGTTGTCACCTTGAAGTCAGATTGAGAACGTGCCTGTTGTGCTAGTCCAAGAAATTGAGGCAATGTTGACCAGAATCATCCAATTTGCAGTCAAGAAAAAGAACAAGAATAGTGTGAATGCATTTCAAAGCAGGAATCTTCTAGAAGGATAATGGACATTAACTGCTCATTTATTACCCCACTCCTCTTGGTGGCGGTTTTTAGGGTGAATCTTGTTTAGGGCTGAGGTGGCACAATCTGGGCCATCCAGCCGATTGTAATCTAAGCCGTCCGTTGGACTTGGCCAGCTATAAAAGGGGTATCCCCCCCTCATTTGTACCTCATTAGACATTAGAAATAGAGTTAGACAGCAAACATAGAGTAGAGGGACTATAGGAAATATTGTCATTGATGTCAAAGGTGCTCAAGTTGAGATAGTTGGAGGTTATCATTGATATCGTGAAGGATAAAGATCATGAAGGATAAAGACATTGAACAAGCTTAAATAGAGATTATAAGAAGCGTATACATACCAGCATACTTGACAAGAAAGAAAAGTCATAAGGTATATATATGAACTTTGCACTTTCTAAGTGACAACCAGTCCAAAATCATGAATCCGAATGGCAAGCATAAGGTGAAATTATTTCATGATTTAAGAAAGTATATATACAATAGAAAAACAGATCTGAATGTGGTACTATTTAGAGAATGCATCAGAGCTATATCAGATACAAGGCAAATATGAGAACACGGATAAAACAGCTTTATGAAGAATTCTTGTGCAGATCTTTGAAGAACATAAACAGATTCATGAAGCATATTTGAAAGTATATAAGCATCAGATGTGAGGTCGATCAAATAGGAGAAGAAAGATATAAGTATGCAATGATATTTTGGAGAGATCAGACTTTATGAAGAATCTATGTGCAGATTCAGAAGAGAGATTTTTGAAAAGCATGAACAGTTTTTATAAGTATGCAAATCCAAAAGGAAAGCAGAAATCAGATCAATTCTTGTAGACATAACAGTTTACACCAATCACAGCCATTGGTGAAATCATTGGAGAACTTAGACAAGGTCAATTTCTATCTGTGATTCAATCTCAGCAAATAATGATTCAATTTCAGCAAAGAACTGAGACTAGGTCAAATGGCAAAAAAGACCAAAAATAAAAATTAAAGAGAAGCATTTAAAAATAAATAAACAACAGGAAAAGACAAAACACAGAAAAAAAACAAAAACCAGAAAAAGACGAAATAAGAAAAAGATAAAAATAAGTAAAAGATGAAAGTCTTTAAAAGGCAGCGCTTCTATATTAGACAACAGATTTATTTGCTAAAGCACAATTGCTTGTTAAATAATTAAATATGAAAAGGTATCGATTCATATTGCTTTATGAAAAGGTGGCATTAGAAGACAAAGTCTAATAAGACAAAAGTCTAAATAAATAAAAAGGCAACGTTTCCATAGAAGGCTGCGATCTTTTTTCGTGAATAAAACAAAAAGCATATAAGACAAATTTGTCTTATTTACAAATTTGAAGTGGTATGATTTAAGAAATCTGAAGGAGTACGGTTTATTTTATGCAACTTCAGAATTATAAAAACAAAAATTAATTACTACATGAAGGTGTGCGATCCTAAAAAGAGACTTCAGATTTCCATTAAAATTTAAATTAAATCAAACCATTGGAATGATTTGAGATATTATTAATAAGAGTTTTTGTTTGAAGAGGTGTAATTAAGATTGAAATGGTATGAGTTTGCAAAAAAGACACATCTGAAAAGATGTGATTAAGACATGAAGAGACAGATTTTTTAAATGATGTGTTCTTTCATCAAAGGGTTGCAATTCTTGAGCAACTTATATATTTGATATCCAAATCAGCTTTAAAGTGGGTGAGTAGTGCGTGTGAAATAAAGATCATATCATAGAAAAATCACGTGCTGTATGTGATATGATTTAATTGAACATTCTTTGTGTTGGAGTAGGAGGACGTGAAAATGTGTTATGGATTTCAATGAATATCATTTGTGATTGAAATGAGGCTGTGTGTGTAAAATGTTAAATCTTCCAAAAACCAGCAGACTGCAGATATATATATTTCTGTGTGAGCTTTAAAGAGGTGTCCTACATCACAAGGTAGAGTTAAATTGAGATAAAATACAGACTTATGAGGGTCATGTTGCAGATCTAAAAGAATGACATAGGGATCAATGAACTATTCATGAGAATTATGTGAAGAAAATAAGGCAGATTATAAAGAGGAATATGTGCAGATTAGAGAGTATCTTGAAGACTAAATTTATGAGAAGATTGTGAATGGCTATGATCAGTTTTCTAAAAGGAGATTGTGCACAGTTTGGATCAGATTTGTGAAGAATACATGCAGATCTTATAAAGTAGATTGAAGTGGAATAAGAGCAGATTTTGGATACAGTAATAAGTATTAAAGGCAAACATATACATCAGATTTGTAAGAAGGTTGTTTGAGAAAAATTGTCCATCATCTATTGAGGAAGCAACAATTGAAGGTGGAATGTTATCATTCAAATTATAATCTTTGCTAGGTTGGTACTTGGCAAGTAGGGGTTGGTACTCCTTGTAGGCCGGTGCCTACTAAATCAGCTTTAGGGGTGATTGCTCCTTGTAGGTTGGTGCCTACTAAATCAGAAATAAGGGTTGGTGCTCTTTGTAGGTTGGTGCCTACTAAACTACATAATCGATTCATGTAGGTTGGTGCCTACATTCTTTGTAAAAGCATATATAATTCATAAAGTACATTATTTGTACCGTGGTTTTATCCCACAAGGGTTTCCACGTAAAATCTTGGTGTCAACTTGTTCATATTGTGATATTCTTGCATAGTTGATTTGTGTTAGAGTTTGAAGTTGATAAGAAGTTTAAGAGGGTAAAATTTTGTTGATATTCTGATTCACCCCCCCCCCCATCTTAGTATATCTTTGTGCTCTTCAGGGACAACTTAGAAGTAGCTTAGTATAGATTGATAGTGTAGTTGAAGAAGAAGGAAAGTTCCTTTGAAAACTTTTTGTAGAAACCCCTTGTTTCCCCTGTTTCTGAATCTGACTGAGTTTTGGTTTGTTTTTGCAATTTTTGATTTTTTTGGGTTTTTGTGCAAAAAAGGTAAATTGCGATTTTGCAAGAAATATGAAATAAATTGTCTAAAAATTATTCAACTCTGGAAAAGATTGAATCTATTGAAAATATTGAAGCCAGTCTATTTGTTTGACTACTGGACTTATTACAAGTGATATCCAATAACATGCAAATTAATAAACAATGAATTCTAATAGAAAAACCTGGTGAAAACGCAGCAAGCTGATCTGATATATTGATAGTACGGCTGCATTAAAGATCTCTTCTCCCTCTGAATAATGATGGCATATGATTCCAGATGCAGGGGCGCCACTACTGGTGAAGACTGGAGGTCAAAAACAGAAGCGCCTTTCTCAAGAAATGGAGTACGGCCTTTGAGATGGTACGGCCAGGTACAGGAAGGTACGGCCCTGTCAACAGCAGCAAGTACACTTGTACGGCTTCTTGGAATCAGTGTATAAACCCTATGAAATGATGCGCCTTGATTGCAAGATGTCCTCAGGATGAAAAGAATGTATGAAACCCTGGAGATTAAATAACTGTGAAGTTCAATGATTTCCTCTGGATGAAGAAACCTCTGTGCTGGCAATAAATCAGATGTTATTTCACACCCTCTAAACTGCTTCCAATGGAGATGGCTCGTTCCCCAAGGAATTCAAGACTGAAACCCTAAAGCTTCTTGCTCAGACCAAACTTGATCAATTTCCAAAATCAATAATCACATAATGGCTCGAAATCCAATGCAAATGCACTATATCCCTCAAAAGTGCGAATTCCTTAAAGATAGGGAATTTTAATTAATTCGACTTTTGTTATTTTAATTCCTCCATAGTTCTCAGCCAAATTTTTATAATAAAATATAATCAATAACTGGCCCCTTTCTGATGATGGGCGACCCCTTAATCCAAATCACTTAAGTTATAATTAAATATTATAACTTTATATTATAAAAGCCAAATAATTAATATTTAATTAATTCAATTAAATATTAATATCTCACTCATTAATCATCCGATGCCTGATCCGTCTGAGGCTGACGAACACTGAAGTGATTCTGAATACTGCCAAATCCATACTGCTAAAAATAGCAGGGGTCCCACGCTGACTGCCAAGAACTGCTAAAAATAGCAACTTCTGCAAGAAGTGTCCGAATAAGCCCGAACGAAAGCCAACTGATCAAGAACTGCCAACTGAAGCTGAGCCAAGCTCCTAAATGACCCTCTATCCAAACTATCAGCCTACGAGGGTCGTATGATAGGCTAATCCTATGCTCCGAGAGATGTCACTGAGAAGGGGACATGATAGTCCGCCCCTCCTGAAATTGCTTGTCCTCAAGCAATCTCAATGCCGGATGTTGCAGAATATCCTCGCTCTCCCATGTAGCATCCTCAATAGGCAAATCTCTCCATTTCACCAGATATTCCCTGATAGTCCTCCGATGCAACTGTCTCTCCCTGTACTCCAGGATGGACTCAGGTACTAAGATCAACTTTCCCTCATCATCTAAGGGAGGTAGAACTTCAGATGGTACCACATGATGTCCCAACGCCTTCTTGAGGCGTGATACATGAAATACATTGTGTACCCTGCTCTCTGCTGGAAGCTCAAGCTCGTAAGCCACCTCGCCAACTCTCCTCGTAGATCCCGAAGACCAGACACCGTGGGCTTAAGCTTTCTTCACTCCACTCTTCCTAAGAGGACTGGACGGTAGGGATGCAGATCAACAAACCATGTCACCACCTCAAAATGCCTCTCTGTTCTCTTCTGATCCGCATACTGCTTCTACTGATTTTGTGCCTTGGCGATATTTTCCTTGAGAGCCCTCATAGTATCCTGACTCTCCTGCAACCAGCCTCCTGCACTTGGCACTCTACTGTCGCTCAGTAGCAAATCCAGAAAACTCGGTGCCTCATAACCGTACAACGCCATGAAAGGTGACATCTGAATGGTCATATGGAATGTCGAGTTATAACAATACTCACACAAATATATCCATTTGACCCACGCCCTCTGCTGCCCTGCTATATAATTTCTGAGGTATCCTTCCACCCACTTGTTTACTATCTCCGTCTACCCATCAGTCTGCGGGTGGTAACTAGTGCTCGGAGTGAGCTCGGTCCCACAAAGTCTGAACACCTCCTGCTAGAAATGACTCAGGAACCGACTATCTCTGTCGCTCACGATGCTTCGAGGCAACCCATGAAGTCTGAATACCTCGCGAAAGAATACCTCTGCTACCTGTGTAGCTGTGTAGGTGGTGGTGATCGGAAAGAAGTGGGCATACTTCGTAAGCCGATCCACAACTACGTATATGCAATCTCGCCCTTGGGCTTTAGGCAAGCCCGTAATAAAGTCCATCGATAGGCATTCCCACTTCCTGTCAGGAATCGGAAGTGGCTGCAATAAACCTACCGGGTACGTGTTCTCCTGCTTATTCTGCTAACAAATCTCAGAACATGCAGTAGGTCTTGAAGTACGGGATGTCTGCCAGTCGGTACATCATGAAAGGCTCGCATGATTATGTTCTTCACTTCTGAACCTGGGATCAAATATATCCTGTTCTTGTAAATGATCAAGTCATTCACAAGTGTATACCTGGTATCAACTGTCGATCCCTCAACAATGCTGGAAGCCCAAGTATCCTTGGCATGCTCTGCCACTATCATATGCCTCCAGTCCTCTGAAATGTGAACCATAGCGCTCAAATATGGTCTACGTGAAAGTGCATTAGCCACTACGTTCTGTGTACCTTTGATATACGAGATATCAAAATCATAAGCTTGCAACTTACTGACCCACTTCTGCTGTCTATCATTGAGATCTCGCTGCCCCAAGAAGTGTCTCAAACTATTATGATCAGTTTTAATGCAAAATTTGCTGCCAACAAGATACTACCTGAATTTTGCTAAGGCATGCATGATAGCGAGCATCTCCTTATCATAAATGCTATAGAGTTTCTCGGGCCCTCTGAGTTTTCGGCTCTCGTACACAATCGGATGCTTGTCCTGCATAAGCACCGCACCAATGCCCTCACCTAATGCATCGCACTGAAGCTCGAACGGCTTCGTAAAATCTGGTAGTGCTAAAACAGGGCATGTGGTCATCAATTCCTTAAACTTCATAAAACACTCCTGTGCCTTAGAAGTCCAAACAAATGCCCCCTTCAATAAATCTGTCATCGGGGCTGCATGTCGTGAATAACCATTCACGAATCTGCGGTAGAACCCACATAAACTAAGAAACCCTCTCAACTGTGTTAGGTTTGCCAGTGTAGGCCAATCAATAATGGCGTGGATCTTTTCAGGATCCATACGCACTCCATTTGCACTGATAATGTGACCTAGATATAGCAATTCGGTCATTCCCAAGTCACACTTGGATTCCTTGGCGTACAAGGACTCCCTCTCAAGGATACTCAACATGGTCTCCAGGTGAGCCAAGTGCTCCTGCCATGTCCTGCTGTATATAAGGATGTCATGGAAGAAGACCAACACAAATCTCCTCAGCTGTGAATGAAAAACCCTGTTCATCGTCGACTGAAAAGTAGCTGGCGCATTAGTGAGCCCAAATGGCATCACTATAAACTCAAAGTGCCCACAATGACATCGGAAGGCAGCCTTCTCTACGTCCTGCTCATGGACCCTGATCTGATGATACCCCGACCGTAAATCAATTTTGGTAAAGTAATAGGCACCATGGAGCTCATCAATAAGCTCGTCAATCCATGGTATAGGATACCTGTTTTTAATCGTCCTCTTATTCAGGACCCTGTAATCAATACACATGCGCAATGTTCCATCCTTCTTCTTTACCAATACAACTGAAGAAGCAAATGGTGACTTTCTAGGCCGAATGTGACCCATAGCAAGTAAATCCTTGATCGTTTTCTCGATCTCATCCTTCAGCCGTTTAGGATGTCCATATGGTGTAATCATAACGGGCTTAGCGCCCTCCTCGAGCTCAATAATGCGCTCTATGCCCCTGTCTGGAGGTCTACCTGGCGGAATATCACTGAACACCTTATCATGCTTGACTCTCAACTGCTGAATGTCCAGATGATATTCTGTCTTTTGTTGTCCCTCCTATATAGGTGCTAAAGTGCACTCGGCAGCCCACTCTACCATGTCGTGACGCATGAGCCTCTCCATCCGACAAAAAGAAATTGTTTTGTTTTCGCTGTCCCGAATTGCTTTAAGTATGTGTCTTCTCGTCAACATCAAAACGGATCTCCATGTCCTTGAGACGAAGAGTGACTTCCTCCAATGAATGAAGCCACTTCATTCCCAAGACCAAATCTATATCTCCCATATTAACCACATAGTAATCAGCCTTGAACTCATAATTGTTCAAGCGTAAAGGGAGATCCTTTATCATGCATTCACATCTCAAAGTATATCCATCGGCCACCTTGACCCTAATGCCCTCGAACTCCTCAGTGATGAGTCCGCGTTTCTCAACGAATCTAGCATCTATAAAGTTATGTGTGGCTCCTATATCAAGTAGGGTAATGACCCTCTGTCCTGCCAACACACCACGAATCCTGAAAGAGCCCTCCTGCTGTATGCTAGATAAGCGTGCCTCCTGTAACTGAAGCTCTGGCCCTATCTCTGCTCTAGGCTCTGAAGCCTCTGGCTCTGACTCCTCGGAACTCTCCTACTGTTCAGAATTTTCTGATTCTGAGTCCTCGTAGTACACCCACATTACACGATTTGCCTTGCCCTTAGGTCTTAGAGGACAATCGTGACTGGCGTCATAGGGTCCTTTGCAGTAGAAGCAAAGCTTCTTCCTGCATAGGTCATTAAGGGTCTCACGATCCAAAGGTGGAGCTGCTGATTTACCTTTTGAATTGTTCTTAAAGTCTGATTTCTCTTTGTTAAAATCAGATTTGTCCCTGTTTTTGTTAAAGCCTTTGTTGTCCCTGAAAGATGAAGAACCTCTGGAGTTAAATCTATTAGACGGTGCTGCTAACTCCATGCTTCATGCTTTCTTCATCGCCTCCTATAATGACAGAGGATCAAAGGCTTTGATCCAGCCTCTTAGTGGCTCTGTCAAACTCTCCATGAAGAGTACTACCAATCTCCTCTCAGAAATGTTCGGAACCATGACTGATAACTTCTAAAAGTCACCAATGTAGGACTCCAAACTACCACTCTGTCTCAACTAAGCTAAGTCTCTGAAGTAGGATTCTGGATCCTTCCTATCAAACCGCTCAACCAATCTGTCTACGAACTCCTGGTATGAAGTGATCCTGTCATGCTATAATGTCACCATACCGTGGTGCCACCAATCGTAAGCCGCTCCCTCAAGATGCAGTGTCGCGTATCTAATAGCGTCTCTCTCAGCCATCGGACGCAAAGTGAGGAATGTATCTAGCTTACTAATCCAGGCCTGGGCTGTCACCTTACCACTACCATCGAACATCGCTAGATTAAGCCTGTTGGTTGCATGTTTTAGGTCATTGTTCTGGTATCTAGGTCTCCAATCCTGTCGACCTCTGTGGTGCTCTCGCCTCTGAGTGACAAAATGGTCAAAAGAAATCCTCTCTCTGACCTCTGGTGGTACCAACTCCCACTCCTCGTTCGCTGCCATAAGTGTATCAGTGAACAACTCCTCATGCTCCTCACCTGCTAAGACCTCCTCGACCTCCTGTCTCACAAATGTAGGCCTGGTAGGCCTGTCTGCTGTCCGTGAGGCTGTCCTAGGTGCCCTGCGAGACCCTGCTTCACTCCTCTCATCGTCACGATGTGGTGACGGTCTCCTAGGAGTACCCAATCTCTGAAGTGCTACTGCCAACTGCTGCAATACATCATCAGACCGCCGTTGACCTGCATGAAGATCTCTGAGTGCAAGCAAAACCTCAGCATCATCCTGATCTCTGTTATTAGGTGGGATCTCTGTCCTAGGTATATCTGTTCTGTCAGCCCTGTCATTCCTGTCAGCCATGTTTCCTGGCTGCCTGCTCAAACTCTGTTGCCTTTCAATCAGAGCATGTCTGCGTGTGTAATACCTGTGAGAGCCAAACTGTTCTGGCTGCATAAGACTGCTAAACCCTTAGGATGGCAGGATTTAGCTCTGATACCACTGTAGAAACCCCTTGTTTCCCCTGTTTCTGAATCTGACTGAGTTTTGGTTTGTTTTTGCAATTTTTGATTTTTTTGGGTTTTTGTGCAAAAAAGGTAAATTGCGATTTTGCAAGAAATATGAAATAAATTGTCTAAAAATTATTCAACTCTGGAAAAGATTGAATCTATTGAAAATATTGAAGCCAGTCTATTTGTTTGACTACTGGACTTATTACAAGTGATATCCAATAACATGCAAATTAATAAACAATGAATTCTAATAGAAAAACCTGGTGAAAACGCAGCAAGCTGATCTGATATATTGATAGTACGGCTGCATTAAAGATCTCTTCTCCCTCTGAATAATGATGGCATATGATTCCAGATGCAGGGGCGCCACTACTGGTGAAGACTGGAGGTCAAAAACAGAAGCGCCTTTCTCAAGAAATGGAGTACGGCCTTTGAGATGGTACGGCCAGGTACAGGAAGGTACGACCCTGTCAACAGCAGCAAGTACACTTGTACGGCTTCTTGGAATCAGTGTATAAACCCTATGAAATGATGCGCCTTGGTTGCAAGATGTTCTCAGGATGAAAAGAATGTATGAAACCCTGGAGATTAAATAACTATGAAGTTCAATGATTTCCTCTGGATGAAGAAACCTCTGTGCTGGCAATAAATCAAATGTTATTTCACACCCTCTAAACTGCTTCCAATGGAGATGGCTCGTTCCCCAAGGAATTCAAGACTGAAACCCTAAAGCTTCTTGCTTAGACCAAACTTGATCAATTTCCAAAATCAATAATCACATAATGGCTCGAAATCCAATGCAAATGCACTATATCCCTCAAAAGTGCGAATTCCTTAAAGATAGGGAATTTTAATTAATTCGACTTTTGTTATTTTAATTCCTCCATAGTTCTCAGCCAAATTTTTATAATAAAATATAATCAATAACTGGCCCCTTTCTGATGATGGGCGACCCCTTAATCCAAATCACTTAAGTTATAATTAAATATTATAACTTTATATTATAAAAGCCAAATAATTAATATTTAATTAATTCAATTAAATATTAATATCTCACTCATTAATCATCCGATGCCTGATCCGTCTGAGGCTGACGAACACTGAAGTGATTCTGAATACTGCCAAATCCATACTGCTAAAAATAGTAGGGGTCCCACGCTGACTGCCAAGAACTGCTAAAAATAGCAACTTCTGCAAGAAGTGTCTGAATAAGCCCGAACGAAAGCCAACTGATCAAGAACTGCCAACTGAAGCTGAGCCAAGCTCCTAAATGACCCTCTATCCAAACTATCAGCCTACGAGGGTCGTATGATAGGCTAATCCTGTGCTCCGAGAGATGTCACTGAGAAGGGGACATGACACTTTTGCATGAAATTATTGTGTAAAACTTTCATAATTAAAGATCTTTTCATTGATGGTGAAATTTTTCTTTGTTATGGATAGCTAGCGAGGTTTCTTCAGTCCTTCTACTTCAAGTAGCATAATTTAATTTTTATGCAAGTAGATGTTAGCCGTGGAATGTGGTGTTTGATCTAAGCAAGCTTCGCTTCTCCATACCACTAGCGAGCTCACTGATGGTGTGTTCGCCTTGTGTGGTCAATTGGGAATGTTGTGGGCCTAACTTCAATCATAGTTTGAATGATGGTATGCGTCGTTGTGATGGTATCTTCATGTCAAGTGGTGGTTTGAACACCTTTAGTCATCTCCCCTGAAGATTGCACCGACTCCGTGGAAGCTATCCAATGCGAGGCAAAGCGAAGTTTGGTTGAAGTTTGCTGAAGTTGAGCTCCATATCCTGCACTTAGAATAGATTTAGACTCTCTAAACCCTACAACCACTTTAAATTCAGTACTTTCTGGTTAGAATAGGAAACCCGTGTTTCATTGATAAATCTGTCAAATTGTGAAACACCCTCTTCCTCTGTTGTTGAACAATTTCGTAAGTCCCCTTGAAATACCAGCAAATCACATTGAGCCAACTGAGACTATTCGCATTGAAGGAACCTTGGAGTTGAACGCACGAACTCTCTCGCAATCTTAGCGTGCTGGATACTTTGATCAAGAGAGAATAGGGTAGTCGTTGGCGACTTTATTCTGCGTTGGTGCAGTCACGAAAAACACATCAACAGAATTGGCACTAGAAGGAGGGCTGAACGTGAACAACAGAGCAGTTGAACTCCAGATTCTATCAAATTTTATTATCTGAGGAGGCAATCTTAGAGACTCTTTTACCCTCCTCCAAGCGCTCAACAGAATTGGCGCTAGAGGGAGGGCGAGCATTGAATTGTTCCAGAAGCTGGAAGAAACCAGTATGAGCTTTGGAGTTCCAAATCGGAGATATGTTAGATCTCTCTTATGTCAAAAAATCCAAAAACAGTGAAAAGTTGAAAAATTCAAAAAAAAATTCAAAAAATGGAAAATCAAAAAAGAGATTTCTCAACGGATGGACATATTCCTTGCTCTCAAGATAGTCTCACGGATATTGCTCGGATTCAAGAAAGATTGAATGCACAGTTGCACCCCGGGAATTTGTCTAAGCTTGCTTTGCCAGGAAGATGTCGAATTCATGAGAGCTCTTAGCACGAAGAAATCAGTTGCTTAACATTCCTCTCAAGGATAGAGCTTGTTCTCCAAGGGAAAATTTTCTTTTGGGATGTCCCCAAGCCAGGAATATTGGATGTAGAACCTGATGATTATAGCATTCCAAAAGTTGTGGATGAAGCCTTCGCAAGATTCATACTTACGATCCAAAGTCAGATGGAGCTAGGCAATGTTTGCTTGAAAGATGTTTTGCTCCCTCGTTGGTGTCAGATTCACAACGCACCTCATCCAGAGTTCACTTGCACAACATGTGAAGAAGCCATCAACTTCGCCAGATGTTGCCTCGGATTACTAGTACTACCATATGGATTCTTCAAAGACAAAGGATGGATTGAATACGTCACACAAACATTTTTAGCACCAAATGAAGAGTGTACCTCAACATCATCCAACAATAAGGAGAATAAGTCACAATAGGAGGATGTGATTGAGCTTAGGGAGCAAGCGGATGAAGATTGTTCCTACATCACGCTAGAACAAGAGGCTATTGGAGCAAAGATCAAAGAAACAATGGGATATATCCAAGGAAGAGAAACCACCCAAGGCAACTGTCAACATACAAAGGTGAATGAATGTACTAGATTGCGAGTTATTGAAGATCATCAAGAACCAAGAATGGAGGACTTAGCTCAGAGTGGGGATGGTGTGAGAAACCTTCAATGGTCATTCATCCAAGGAGAGGAACATGTAGAGGGAAGTAATTTCAGTACGTTTCAAGAAGGAACCTTGGAGTTGAACGCACGAACTCTCTCGCAATCTTAGCGTGCTGGATACTTTGATCAAGAGAGAATAGGGTAGTCATTGGCGACTTTATTCTGCGTTGGTACAGTCACATAAAACACATCAACAGTCCCATAGCTTATCATTTAGCCTTTCCACCTAGCCTATCATGCATTCACAATGTGTTTCATGTTTTAGTTTTATGATGTTATATGCATAATGGTTCTCATATACTAGACTAGGAAGCCTTGCAAGTGGAGTCAAAGGGGTAGCTAGCATTGGAGCCCATTCATATTTTGGCTTGTTGAATGTTGGCCCTTCGAGGATGAGAGATGGACCAGGTTAGGGTCCAGTGGGACAAATATGATGAGGTTGCAACTACATGGGAAGATGCCTCCTATTGGAAAGAAAAAAGTCAATTTTATTATTATTCTAGTAGTGACAGATAGTTGACATTGGTCAAAGGCTTGCTATACAACTGAAGGTTGTATTTATGGGGGGTCCTAGGGGCGTCGTCATAGCCCCCTGATGTTGAAGGTGTTTTCGACAACATTAGAATTTTTTTTGGAACTTTCTATTTTTGGTAGTTTTTCCAAATGTTCAGCATGTAGTTGTATGAGTCACACTTTCTATTTTCGGAAAGTTTTGTTCAACAAAGACTCGACAACTTGAATTTGTAATATTCTATTGAAGTTGCAGTTTTCTATAAGTTTTCAAAAGATTGTTGTATTGCGAATTTTCCTGAGAAATAAAATATGAAAGATCTTTGCCAGTGATTTTTTTCCCATTATAATTTTACCAAGTTTTCCACATAAATTCTAAGTTATTTTGTGTAATGTCCCCTTCTCAAATGTGATCTTTCCAGTTGACCGTTGGCCTATTCCGGAGACCCGTAGGCTACTCGGATGGTGAAATTAGGGTTTCCTATTTTTGAGGAGGTTGTTGCTTGAAGTTTGGAAATTGGATTGCAGATTCTTTCTGGGTTTTCAGAGAGCTTTGCAGTGGTATGGTTAGTTTGGTGTTTCGAGCAACTTCATGAATTTACTATTTTTAGTAAATTCTATCTCTCGCAGTGGTCCTGTTGGCTACATAGCGATTGGCTCTCTTCTTCAACCAGTACAGTTGGTATTGGGACTTTTGGCCTTTTGGTGCAATTTTTATGGAGAGATAAGTATTTTCACATTATAATGTTATATTTTAATATTATAACCCCCCCTGCCTAGCATTATAACTTTATGTTGTTTTAAAAAGGGGACTTTATGGGTAAATGCCTCATTGAGAGATAAATTATATTTTAAGGAAAAATTATGGGTTAGTGAAGTGGAACACCTACTTGAAGGAAAGATTGATTTTTTATAAAAAGGTGAAATATCATATTATGAGAAAAAGGACGCCACCTTTTGGAGGGAAAAGTGTTGAATTCAAATTTGATTTTGGGCGCCCTTCTTGAAGTTTCTAGAAGGCTCTCCTCATGTCTTTATATTCAGGCCTCAGCTCTTCATTTGGGATCTTTTGTCTACTATATTGTTATGCTGCTGGATTAACTTCAGGCACTCGCTTCGAGGAAAGAATACCTCCTAGCAATGGCTCATCTTCTTGCTTGAAAGATAGCAACTAGTTGAGAGTTAGTTTGTACTAGGTTTGTTTTGCATTTTCAGTTGAGTATTTGCATTTTGGAGTTCTAGTTTGCATTTTCTGTCTCATTTCTGGAGTTGTTGAATATCACAGAAGAATGTAAGATTTGCTCATAGCTCTTGAAATAAAAATACTTTGATTCTGGGTATTGCATCTATCATTTTGTCTATCAGGGGCGACCATTCTAGCTAATTTGCAGATTTTATTAAAGTGTCCTTGATTTTATAGAGCAAAATCGCCCTTGCTGCTGGGCCATACCATTCTGAGGTTGCTTTGGATTTTGTGCAAAATAAATAATGGTTGTTTGGAATGGTTTTAGGAATTCATCTTGGGCGCCATCATCCTTAGAGTGATCTGCACTTGATTTCTTGTCATTTGAGTGAAATTTGAGTAAGATATAAGCATTTGAGTGAGTTGTGAGGTTACTGGTCTGTCATATCAGTCCTATAGGAATGCAATTTTGTGAGGAGTCTGAGTCTAGAGGGGTTTACTAAATGTTGAGGAAGTCTTATATAACATTGCAGCATTGAAGAACTTGAATCTCTAGGCTTTTAGCTAAGCATTCTGATATATTGTAAGCTGATTAGTAGTACTATCAGCCATTCTCCTCTTTATCTCTCATTTACTCTATTGTATTTCCTACTGAATAAGTGGAAGAGGCTGGCTTGCCGCCTATTTACTTTCAATTAGTAGTTATAGGGACCCTCTGACCATATGCTCGCCATCACTCGGTGCTATTCTTGGTTAGAGTTACTTCAGCTCATCTTGCATTGGATCCTCTGACCATATGCTCGTCTATCCTAGATGCATTCTTGGTTAGAGTTACCTTTCTAGTTTGCCTCTGCATTAGATCCTTTGACCAATGCTCACACCTTGCCCACATCGGGATCCTGGTGTACATTCTGGTTAGAGTTACTTTCCGCATCGTTTTGGTTTAGAGCTAACCTTAACGGGTGCATGTTGATTGTAATTGCATTTGAAAAACAAAAAAAAAAATTGGTCCGGTTCATTACATTTTGTGCTTATTTTTTTCTCTATTTTCTACACTATAAAATTTCCTACAGTTGGTATCAGAGCAAGGTTGTTTGTGCTAAAGTTGTATTTTTGGGAAGTAAACAATGAAAGGAAGCACAATTACCAGATTTGAAGTGTAAAAGTTTGATGGGTCTAATTTTTCTCTATGGAAGGTAAAGATTCAAGCTTTATTGGTGAAGGATGGATGTTCCCTTGCTCTCAAAGGGGTAGCATCAAAACCTATAGCCATGATGCAGATTGGAATGAAAAGGATAGCATGGATAGAGCAATAATCCAATTATCTCTAGCAAATTCAGTACTATTCAATGTTACGGAGGAGAAAATTGCACATGACTTGTGTACTAAGCTTGAAAAGTTGTATGAGAAAAGGTCTTTGGAAAATAAAATTATGTAATATAAGAATCTATATAATTTGAGAATGTGTGACAATTCATTTGTCAAAAATCATCTGAATGATTTCAATACACTGACAAGTAAGTTGGATTCAATGGGTGTGAAAATTGAAGAAGAGGATAAGGCAACAATTTTATTATGCGCATTACCTAAAACTTGGGATCAACTAGAACTTAGTAACTCAGCTCCAAGTGGGAAATTGGTCTTTGAAGATGTGGTGGCTACTATAATTTTTGAGATTCTAGGCAGAAGACATCTCAAGGATCTTCTAATGAAGCACTAATTATAAGAGGCAGAACTCAAGAAAGAGGAAATACTAAGCATGGAAAAACCAGGTCCAAATCCAAGGGGCAGAAAAGAGTAAAATGTTGGAAATATGGAAAAAATGGACATGTTAAAAAAGATTGCAAGCTTCCTAAAACAAGAAAAGAAAATTCTTCTTCACAGGAATTTGAGGCAAACATAGTTGGAGTTCAAACACAATTGGAAGATGAGGTATTAACGACTAACTTGATAGGTTCTCTACTTCATGTTTGGGTTCTTGATTTTGATGCCTTCTTTCACATGACTCCACACAAAGACTGGTTTTCTTCTTATCGGTCATGTGATGGAGGTATGGTTTACATAGGAAATGACAACTCTTATGAAGCTATTGGTGAAGGTGACATAAGAATCAAAATGTTTGACAGAATGGTAAGGACTATTTAGCATGTCAGAACTGTACCAGGATTAAAGAAAAATTTGTAATCTCTTGGAGTTTTTGATGAACAAGGTTACTGATTAAGTGGTGAAAACAACTATCTCAAGGTAACAAAGGGTGTGTTGGTTGTGCTAAAGGGAGAAAAAGTAGGCAATCTCTACAAGCTGGTTGGGGAAACTAGAACTGGCGAAGCTACAGTGGCATCTGATGTAGAAAAAAGCTTTGTATCAACCTAGCATCAATGGCTAGGCCATATGAGTGAACATGGTCTCAAGGTACTAGTAGATAGAAATCTTCTCCCAAGTATCAAATGTAAAGATTTAAATTTTTGTGAACATTGTTTATTTAGAAAATAGAATAGACCGAGTTTTTCTAGAAGTACTACCAAAAGTAAAGATGTGTTAGAATTAATTCATTCAAATACTTGGGAAGCTCCTATTACATCTATTGGGGGTTTGTCATATTTTTTTTCATTTATAGATGATTATTCTCGTAAGGTGTGGATTTATCTTCTCAAGAAGAAGTTTGAAATGTTTTCTTATTTTAAGAAGTTTAAATCTCTGGTAGAGAATCAAAAGGGTAAGACTATAAAATGTCTAAGAACAGATAATAGAGGATAATTTTATTCAAGAGAGTTTAACCAATTTTGCAGTGAGTTTGTTATTGCAAGGAAATTGACAGTTGCTAAAACACCACAAAAAAATGGTGTTGTTGAATGCATGATCCGTACAAGTATGGAGTGAGCTAGATGTATGTCGAGCACTATTGGTTTAGAGCAAAAATTTTGGGCAAAGTTTGTTTCTACAGCCTGTTTCTTGATCAATAAATCACCCACTACAACTCTTGATAATAAAATCTGGAAAGAAGTATGGATAGGTAAACCTATTGATTATTCCTTTCTTCATGTATTTGGTTCTAATTCTTATGCTCATATTACTAAAGAGAATAGGAATAAGTTGGACGTGAAGTCCACAAAGTGTATTTTCTTGGCTATGTAGAAGGTAAAAATGGGTACAAATTGTGGGATACTGCTACCCACAAGGTTATAGTTAGCCGAGATGTTTATTTTAATGAAAATTCAATGCAAAGAGGTAAATAACAACAAAGTACAAAATTTATTCCAATTGAGAAGGAAAATTATGTTGATAATCTACAAGTACCAAATGAAAATCAACAAGGTGAACAACAACCAAATATTCCATAGGGTGATATATTACCCCTTGTAAGGAGGTCCACTAGAGTATTCAAAGCATCTGAAAGGTACTCTTTTGCTTGTAATTTTTTGTATACATTAATAACTCATGTTAACTAGTGAACCTGTTAGTGTAAGTAATATTTAATTACACTTGCATAACTTAGGTAATATTTAATTCCTAGGTTAATTAATTCTCATATTTATCTTATTGAGCTATCTTGTTGCTCAAGATAAGATTAGGGTTATGCATCTTTGCTTTTATAAAGCAAATCATATCTTGTAATTAATAATTCCTGAATAATATTATGTTGCACATCTTTTTGCAATATCTCTGCTTTTTTGTTTTTCTCTTCTGTGGAAGGCAATTTTCTGGTTTGCATTTTAGATCTTGGTTTCTAACAGAACCTAGTTCATATTAGGAAGCTGGTGAATCTGAATGTGCAAGCAAGTGGAGAGTTTCCATGGAAGAGGAGATGAAAGCTCTTCATAAGAACAAGACATGGTAGCTTGTACCATTACCTAAGGGGTGAAAATCTATTGGTAATAAGTGGGTCTTCAAATTGAAAAGGGACATAAATGATAATTTGGAAAGGTAGAAAGACCAGTTGGTGGCCAAGGATTATGCACAAAAAGTTTGGTATTGATTTTGATGAATTTTTTCACCTATTGTATGGTTAAGTACTATTAGAGTTGTTTTAGCTCTAGTTGCTAGTCTTGATTTGGAATTAAAATAGTTAGATGTAAAAATGGCCATCTTGCATGGTGATCTCTGAGAGGAGATTTATATGTAGCAACCAAAAGGTTTTGAGGAAAGAGACGAGGAGAATCTTGTTTGTAAGCTGAGAAAATCATTGTATGGTTTAAAACAAGTGCCAAGGTGTTGGCACAAGTGGTTTGATTCTTTCATGATGAATTTGGGTTTTAACAAATGCGAGGTTGATCATTGTTCCTATTTTCAAAGGTATGGTGATGATAGCTTTATTATTTTTCTTTTGTATGTTGATGATATGTTGGTCATAGGCCCCAACATGAATAAAATCATCCATTTGAAAGCTCAGCTTGCTCGGGAGTTCAAGATGAAGGACTTAGGCAAAGAAAATCAAATTCTTGGTACGAGGATACATAGATGTAGAAATAATAGGAAAATATGGCTGTTACAAAAAACTTATGTGGAAAAGTTTTTGTAGTGCTTCAATATACAAAATGCACAAACAGTTAGTACTCCATTTCCTATTTATATTAAATTATCTTTAGAATAGTGCCCTAGCACAGAAGTGGAGAAGACACAAATGTCTCATGTACCATACTCATTAGCAGTTGGACTTGTCTTATGTTTTCTATGGTGTACACTAGACTAGGCATTGCACAAGTAGTGAGATTAGTCAGTCGTTATGTATGGAAAATACAATTTCTAAGTATTGGACGTTTGTGAGATGGATTCTCAAGTATTTGAGAGGCCCTTCTAATGTTGCTATCTGTTACAGTGGGAGTAGTCTTCATATTAATGGGTAAATGCATCTTTTGGTGGATACAAAGATAAGAGAATTTCCACTACATGTTACATTTTCTCCTTAGTAGGAGGTATTGTTAACTAGGTATAAAAGTTGTAGATAGTGGTGGCATTGTCTACTACTAAAGCTAAATATATGGAATCAACACAGGCTAGCAAGGAGGAAATCTAGCTTCATAGACTTTTGGGTGAATTGCAAGTGAAACAAGAGAACATGGTGTTGCATTGTGATATAGCCAAAGTGCTTTACACTTAGCATAGAACTCAACATATTATGCCAGAATAAAGCATAATGATATTCAATATCACTTTGTACATGAGGTGGTAGGAGGAAAAATATCTTTGGCCAAGATACACACTGATGTAAACCTAGCAGATATTATGATGAAGCCTATTGGTAGAGAGAAGTTCATCTAGTGATTTGGAGGATCTTCACCAAAAATTGAAGTTTCTCATTTTGTCTCCAAAATTGGCATCATCAGAAAGAGTCTGAAATTTTGACTCCAATGCAACTCGAACGGAGTCAAATGGAGCTACAGAGCCCAAGATATGCCTAGTCAAACCTTGGTCAACTTAGGGCTCAAGTCAGAGAAAAAAAGGGTCAAAATTTGACATCATCAAAAGTGGTCAAAGTTGGCGTCATCATGAAGAGCTCGTTGAGAGTTTTCCAATGGTGTTTGTTTTGTGCGAATTGGAGTCTGTTTGCACCAGTTATAGCTAGTCAAAGTTTGCAGAGAAGGTTGACTTTTGACTGTACGGATGACGAAGTGGACCAATCTCGGGCTGACACATGTCTATCCGTACAGTTGACCGTACAAAGTGACATGGCTTCCATATGGTGAGTAGGCAGCCGGTGTGGCTGATGAGTCAGCAGTCAGTGGAAGTCTATGTGGACGAATTAGAGGGTGTCATGTGGCACCTCCTTGGCATGCCACGTGGCACCTGTCACAATCTCTCCTCCAACAGTGTACAGTTTGTTTGTTGGTTTGTTAAAAACATTGTTGGGGGGATTTGATCCCCCCACTCCCATACATCACGTTGACCTCCTACCGGTCTGCCTACAAATCCGCATCTAACTATATTCAACAAGCGGTTTATTTTGTTATATAATAGCTGCAAATTTATTATTAAAATCCAGCGGCCAGGTTGGAACCCCCAACCACCGGCTTAACAAAATGGTAAGCCACCAATAAGCCATCAAATAGCTTTAGGATATTATATGGCATCAGTAAGTTTTGGTAAACAATTAAAACCGATTGCCTTTATTTTAAAATAATTTCCCCTAAATTTAAAACAAAACAACCTCTTAATCCTTTTAAAGGATTAGACATAACCTCCCATAACAGTAAAATCCCGAAATGTAAAATTTAAAGGGCTCAAATAATTTGAGAGATTAATTATGATTTTTGGGAGGATTTTTCAAATGTTTTACTATGTAAAGGGGATATTGGGATATTTTGAAAATCAATTGGTTACTAACCAATTTGAGTAAATTTTTTGTATAAAAAGGGTGAAATTGGGAGAGGGAGGCATTCAAAAATCAAGCAGGTGATGATGCTGAGAGAGCTACATTGAAGAATTGAAGCCATTCTTGTAAGTCAGATGAACGTTATGTTGCCAAAGTGCTAGAAGGGAATGGTTCTGCTTTGCAATTGTAATCTTATTCTTGGAGCATAATAGGATCAATTGCTCTATTGGAGAGGGACTCGGAGACGTAGTCCAATCAGACGAACTTCGTTATCAATTGTGTTTTGTCTTCTATCTCTTCTCTCTTTCATTTTGTTATCACCTTGTTATGTTGTTTAAGTATTTTAGTTATGTTAATTTCATTTGTAAGCTTTAAGAAATCGCTGTAATTCATAAAGAATTCATTAGCAATTGTCATAGATCCTAAAACAAATCATCTAGTGTAGAACTTCTCTAGGCTTGTATGTTACTTGATGATTGGCACTGAAACCCAACTAGGACAAAGAGGGTTCCAATTAAAATTGGGTATCATAGGTGTAGAAAGAAGATATAGGTTCTAAGAGTTCAACTATGATAATACATACCTGCAATTCATGACAAGGCTAAAGATGTCATTCTCTAGGACCCAACAATCTTGGAATTTCAAGCTCTCTCACAGCCAAGCAAACCAAGATCAGTGCAGTTGATCCCTATCTATCCCTCATATTATACCACTGCAATTGTAGTGTCTCAAGTGTAAGGAAATAACCCAAATGCTCAACCAAACTAGGATTAGAGTCAATCCTCCTACAACCTTGAAGCCTAAGGTCTTCAAGTTTCTATAAAACGATAGGCTTGCTATCCAAACCTCATCCAAATTATGGTTAGCAAGGGTCAACTCCTCTAGCATAAAACAACACCACCCAATTGTAGCTATGTCATCATAGGAACAGTAGCACCCTCTTAACTCCAGTTTAACCAGCCTGCTACACTTGTGAGCCAAGATGGCCAGGCCAATATTTCACATAGAACATCCTACAATCCAAGATCACTTTACCTTTTGTCTATAGCTCCAATTTTCAAATACAAGAAAAATTAAAAAGAACAAAACAATCCTATATCTAAGAATAAAATGAGAGGGGCCCATGTAAGTTGAAAAAGAAATTCATAGGCTACACTTGCATTTGACTTTAATTAGTAATTTAAGTATAATATCGAAAGTTAGATATATAAGAAAAGAATCAAAGATTCTTTGAAAAACTAAATCATTTACTTGGCCTCCATAAAACCCTCTTTGAAGTAATAGAAAATAGGTCAATCACTAAAACCTTAAGAACATGTAACTTCTCTATCTACAAGATGGAAATTCTTGCTAACACAATGATTATGCCACAAAACAATTATTCTGTGCAAAAACCTTACTATATCATAGGACTACCATGAAATCAGTGACATCATCTTGGGAGACCAATTCTAGCCATAAGTAGCTTGGCTATCTAAAACCTAAACTACTAGAAAATCACATTATGATATATTATTATCTACCATACCTACATTAAAAATAGCAATGACACCCAAGTTTGCATTTTCACCAAAACCCAGTTAAGTCACCTAGAACCAAGTCTTTCAATTCAATCTCATTGACAACAAGACCGCACAATCTAGATAGCCCTCCTCCAAGCTGCAACATACTAGAAGCACCGAGAACAATGTCATTATCGCTACCTTTTTGGTAAATAAGCCAACTTTAGTAGGCATCAATGGATCCTCTAAAGCCAAAATGGAGATAGAGCATGCCTAGCTACAAAAATGGAGATCCCATCCCTGCATAATGGACACAAGCACCAAACATTCCAATTTCACCTGCAATAGCAAGGCATGAACAAGCTCAGAAGACATCATGTTCTTGGAACTAACCCTGATGGATCTTTATGCATAACTAAACTTGAAGGGAGATTTTTATCTTGCTATCAATGCAACTACCTTGGTATGCATGAATCCAAAATGTGGAAGCATATACAAGGCACATGAACCTCTTTGTATAATTCCACGCAACTAGCTATAGGTCCATGTGCCATCTATGCAAAAAAGGAAAAAATATTAGAAAGATATGCTTAATAGTTTCCTCATCTTTCTTTTTATTGGATAGGATTTTGAAATTATTTTTGGAGAAATAGAAACCCCCAAGAAATTAGCCTATGAGGCCATTAGAAACTCTATTCGTCATTTCTTGAAGGTTGGCACTTCTACTTCCTACATGGTTCATTCTATGTTTTCCCATATTCTAGTGGATATTGATTTATCCAAGCCTCTTCACAAGGATGTGGTTTTGATGGTGGTGGATAGGCCTTAAACTCAACTTCTGATTATAAGAGACTCCCCTTTAGATGTAGATGATGCTTTACCATAATCATCTAGTTGTTGATTTTCCACTCTCCTAATGTAAGGCATGGTACCTTGGTGAAAAATATTTGTGAAGATCACTTGATTATTCATTCCTCTGACTCTGTAGCTAATGGTTCCTCTCAGGATGATGAGGCTTATCAAGATGTTGGATCTCAAACAATTGATGTAATTCTAATTATTTTCTCTACTACTACTCCATCGACTCTTATTGGTGAGTCCTAACTAGCTTGTTATGCCATTGACTTTGGATCTATTTCAGCCTACTCATGAGGTGGCCATTTGACAATTGGTTACTTTACCTTGGCATTCCTTTTCTCTTTCTATGCACATAGATGGGCTCTCTATGGAAGAATCTTTTTTATTGCCATTGATTTTCCATTGGTAGTCATTCATCAAGGTGCTTCAAGTCATTCATTACTATCAAGGTGCTTCAAGTTATTCAATCAAGTGCATCAAGGTACTCAAGTCATTTAATCAAGGAAAAGTCAAGGCTTCAAGGGTTCTACTTGTTGATGCTTCCACATAGCTTCAAGGATAATTCCAAATAGCTTCAAGGGTTTTATTATGCAATTGAAGTATGGCTTAGTTTTAGATTATCAAAACTTTAAGATTCTTCAAGTGTATAAAACCTTAAAGCATCAAGTTTTGAGAGCATAAAAGCTTCAAAGAATAGTCTCAATTCTTCAAAGCTTCAAAGGGTCAGAAAGTATAAAAGCTTTTAGTCATCAAGATGTTGCTTCTACTATCTTTCATATATTCTTTAGGCTTGGATAATGGTGAGGGTTTGATAAGGTCTTTGTATGCAAAACCCTAATCTAAAACCCTAAGGCTCAAATGTTTAAGTTTTTCTACATGGATTTCAAATGCACTTTAGTTTTATTCAATGGGTGACTTGTAATTGAAGGTTAAAAAGTCAAATAATAAATTGAGGGTTTAAGTAATGTTTTTAACTGACCCTTCTTTTTGACATAACCTATCAAGTAGGTTGAAATACTTGTATGCATTCTAACAAAGATCGATGGTTCAATTTAAAAGTTGTTCAAGTGGCAACTTATAATTCAAGGGGTCAAATTTAAATTTGGTAAATGGCTTTATTCTTATCTTTACTTTGATAGGCATGGAAGGCCAAGAGACTTCTAATTTTTTGCATTTCTTTTGGAAATTAGCAGACGAAAAGTGATATTTTTTTTGGTGCCAAATGAAAGAGCATTGTTTCTATTCATATTAATGTGTTTTTCCTTCTATCAATGATGATGGATTGGTATTTCCTTTGGAAAATACATACGTTTTGGAGGATATGAATGAAGTTTCTTTTGATTTTTGTATACAGAGAAATGGTAGAATGAACAAATGAATGTGTGTCATCCAGGAACAGAGAGTAATGAATGTAAATTGAATCATTGTATGATGTTGATCAAAAGATTGAGATTGTGTAGAGTTTTTGTACAGGATTTGTGATTAAAAGACAATGAAGATTAGCTACAATTGTATGTGAAGATTGAGAAAGAAGATAGCTAATAAAGGAGTATGATATTTGAGCACAACAATATTAGAGGTGATAGATGATCATTCAAGAAATGATTTCATATGAAATAGGAGTGAAATTCTTTGTCAACTAGTGATAAAGGTTTTTGCCTAAACAAAATGGTAATTGATACTTTTGAAAAGAAAGGTGATGGTTGTAGAATGGTAACATAATAGTAATTGGGCCTTTTGAATTTGGGAGTTCAAAGATTATAAATTTAATTCACCTTGTTCAAGGATAGAGAATTCAGAATTGAATAAATATAATTGTAACCTTTCATAAAGAGACTGTCAAATGGTTGTTATGAAGAGTATATCAATGTTTTGAGCAAATGATATATATAGAGAGTATGAGATTGAAGAACTGAGAAGAGAATGTGTGAAAATAATAGGAGCTTTGATTGAATATAGACAGTGAGGGTTTTGATATTTGAAGATGGAATGCATATGGAGTAAATTATGTGCAATATTCTAAATATGGTGGTGACCTATTGTTCAAGGAAGACGTAGTTATCTTTATTTCTTCAAGATCATGATTTTTTAGAACACATTGACATGATGGTTGTATGTGAGATTGCCATTCAGGTTTGTAAAATTTCAGATTTGTGAAAGGTAAGTGTGAGATTATTCCAAAGTTTGATGATATGATGTTGAAAGGATGTGGTAAGGAAAATAAAATCTTTATGAAACTTTGGTTTGTTCTTTTGTGTCAAATTGAGAGAGATAAGGTGTATGCATTGTTATCAACTAGAAATGCACCCTTTTCAAAGTTATGAAACTAAGATTTCTAGAGAAACATGGGATCATTTCATGGCTGTGGGTCACCAGAAATTGAAATGAACCTCTGGAGAAGGTCGGCTTCCTATGGTATCACCTAAACTATTGATTCTGTAAAGGGAAAGGGAGAAGGAGTGCATAAAAATAAAACTAACGCTATGGTGATACACCGAATTGAGAAGAGCAATGGGATACTTAGGTTACACTTGAAAATTGACAATCACCATAAGATTACGCATCAAATTATGTAAGCTTGGCATTAGCATTTCACAAATAGGTTCGATTCACACACTTTTTCAAAAAAGGAAAAATATTTTCACAGAATAGAATCTGTGTGCGATTATATAAACACAACTTGTGATTTGTTTAATGTTACTTTTTGCAAAGGGAGACATGAAACACAAGATAAAGTTATAAAGGAATGAAAGAAATTCACAAAAATAACTTGATCATGAACCTGAAATGCACAACACTTTGCTAGAACAAGAGGGTAATTTGAATCATCAATAGTGACCAAGGTAAACTCTGTATACTATGCTCTAAAATGAGTTACAGAAGTTTGCTAATCTAAGAAAGGATTGCAAAAGTCACAGACTTTTGAAAAGCATAAGGAGAACCGCTTTACAAAGAGGCAAAAATGCCTTATATACAAAAGAGATGTCGGCCCCTACCTATATCGGTTACAAAATGAGTCGGTGTCTGGACACGTCGGCCCTAGAAGCCTTTTGGAATGAAGTTGATGAGGCATTAACTGCGCATCCCCTACTCATGTCGGTGAAAGCCCGCTCCTGGGCATGGCCTTCAAATTTTTACGATGACCACATCAATCTGTAGCCCTCATGTCCACCCTCGGGACTTCGTTAGAGTCACTTTGAATGCTCTGCGACATGGTCATTAATGTCGAACCACCTTTACCAGTCGACGCCCCAACCGTTATCGTGACTCGCGGCCTCTTCTTCGGCCTTCCTCTTGCACTGGATCTTTTCTCAAGTTGGCCTCCTTCGAGAAGCAGCATCAGATTTACCCTGCCAGACTCAAACATCATTGCTTCATCGAGCCGACCCATGTCGCACACATTATGTCGATCATTCTTTATGGGGAAGCCAAATAGTCAAACTGCCTGTGATTTTCCCTAGCACCTTCTGGTTGGTTGAACTCATTGCATGTAAGCTTTTCGGGCAGTCAAAGGTCGTTCAAGAGGATCGCATGTCGGTGAGACACTAGCCGTGTCTCCTCGATGCGATTATCTCCCTCAACAACAATCGGCAAGACATACGACAGTCGGCCAAAGTTATATCGATATCACAAAAAACCATCGGAAAGACAATCGATATCGGCCAGAGGTCTCAACAAAGCCTATAATAGATCCATCGCTATCGGCAAGACACCACTCTATCGGTGAGACTACATAGTGAACTCCTCCCCTCTCCTTGAGCTCCCTTCATTTCGACAAGACCTTATCGGGTCGGCAAGACATCACGGCGAGCACTTCAATGTTATACCGAGCTTGAACCCTTCGGCGGAGTCGGAGTCAAGATGAGAACCAAAATGGGACCGGAGTCAGAACAGGGGAAAAACCAAACAGCTGGCAGAACCAGGATAGGAACCAGAATAGAAACAAGAACTGGAACTTTTGGAAAAGTTCCAAGCTCGGTTTTAGTTCTGATCCCGAGTTCGAAAAAACAAAGAAAAATGTCTAAGGAAAAGCAAACCCAAGGTACACAAAAATAAAGACCAAAGGACGCCAAAACATAAACGGGATCAGAACGAAAACCGATCCTGGGTGGAACACAGCAGGGGCGGGGTCGAAAACAAATCCAGCACTAAAACTTTCATCAAGTTTCAAGTTAGGATTCCGTCCCGAACCCGCCTCCGACAACATGCAAAGATGACAAAAAAGGGATGAAAAAGGAAGGAAAAGAAGGGGAGGAAACACCCCCCGACCACAGAAAAGAGAACAAAGGTAAGAGAAACAAACAAGCCCGGTGGAACCGGAACCAGGACCAGAAAAAAAATAGGAACTGGAACTTTTGGAAAAGTTCTAGGTTCGGTTCTGGTCCCCGTCCCGGGTTTGACAAAACAAAGGAAAACAGGAAAACAAGGCAAGGACACAAGAAGAAAAGGAAACCACCCCACGGTCAAATGCAAGGTCAAAAAGAAAACAAACACACAAAAGCGCAGAACTAGAACAAAAATGGAAACTAGAAATTTTGGAAAAGTTCCAGGTTCGGTTCCGGTCTGGTTCTGCCCCTGACAGAACAAAGGGTAAAAGGCATGAAGAAAACATAAAAGAAAGGGGAAAAACAAGGAAAAAACAAAAAACAAAGACCCACCCCAAAACCGAACACCTGCACGCTGGGCTCAACCCTTGTGGGAGCCACATTTAATCCACGTGCCGAATTGACAACACAATTTTCCTCGGCTAAGCCCGTAGGTGAAAATTGGGTAACATGTATAAGAGTTATAGAATACATCCATAACCTTTGGTTTTCAATGTAAACATATTGATACTCTGTATTTTTCTTTTTGTATTTAGATTAGAGTTGGTGCTCCTATTGATATTGGAGTTGGTGCTCCTCTCTATTTTGCAGTTGGTGCTCCTATTGGTTTTGGAGTTGGTGCTCCTAGATATATTGTGATCAGTGAGATCCCAACTAGTGAGGTTTGTTGTGTTGTCAGTGAGACACATAATTTGTAAATAGAAAGTTTTGACTAGTGAAGCCTAATAAAGCTATTATTGGAGAGTGGTTTTTTCACTCATTTTAGGGTTTTTCCACTCATAAACTTGGTGTCTTGTGTCTTTCAAATGGTGTGTTGTGTTGGGTGAAAATTATGTAATCAGCTTTCGATGGATTACACAACTTGGACTTCAGCCATAGCTATGTGAGATGTGAATCTCTCCTCTCGGAAAGGGGAGGCACCCTTCTTACTGCTAACAGAAGCGATAGTAAATCAAACAAATAATTACAAAATGTACACGAAATTCACGGAGTGGGGGGGGTGTGTTACATTCATCCTTCTCTCTTTTTTCAGAGAAGATGTTTACAATGCTTCACTTGTTGGAAGTTCTGAATTCTTGATAACTTGAAACAAACAACTAGCAGTAATGCCAATATCTCTATCTCGTCAAAGCGAAGCGTAGAGATACCAGAAGTAATTAACAACAAACAAATAAATTAAAAAAGGGAAAGCTCACGAAGGCACAAAGTTGTTCCGTAGCTTTATCAGTGTTGGATCTGCTGTGAGACATACCGCTTTGCTACGCTAGAAGCACAAAGTCTTCTTAGATGCAACAATTTCTGAATCGATTACAAGCACAAAGTCTTAGATCATCCAACAAAGTATCAATAGAACGACATAAGCACAAAGTCTTGTAGATCCTTCGACAAGAGTATCCAAGAGTATGAATAATTACAAGCACAAAGTCTTGTAGATCATCCAACAAAAGTATGCAAGAGCACGAACGATTACAAGCACAAAGTCTTGTAGATCATTCAACCAATGATAAACAGAAATAACAATGCAATCTAAATAACAAATGTAACACAAAGTTTACATCAACTACTTAGAGTCTTTCAGATTCCTCGAACTAATCACTACCAAATCAGATCAACTCACAAAAGTATCGAATCCAACGCAAAGTTTGGCTTGCAATCCTTTTCTTTATTAATCAAACCTCATTCACAAAACATGAACGCAAAGTTTCATAAATTTTCTTACAAAAGGGCAGCACTTCGTTGCAAAAGGCTAAAAGATAAAATTACAATGAAAATCCCTCACATTATATACAAAGAGGGATGAGCAAAAGAAGGAAAGAGATTGAGAAAATCAAGGAAAGTTAGGTGAGCGATTTTAGGAGATCTCACCTAACTTTGACCAAAGTCAAAGTGTAATTTGTTTTGAAAATATTACATCTTTGGACTTGGTGTAATTACAATTTACAAAATGACATTTGAAAATGTCGAGAAATATTTACAAGATGCATAATGGGATGCACCGAAAATTTCTAACACTGGAGAACAGGAAGCTTCTTCACATTTCTTTGCTTGGGCGCGGAGTCTTCATACTTCTTCCTGGTCTCTTGCATGAACTTTTTATCTGGAAGAACCACGATCAAAGGACATCACCTTCGGAATCACTTGACGAGATCTGGAGAGAAACTGCAAGGATGGTGAATCAACAAGCGTTAGCAAAAAAAGTAGCATTGGGAAGCGTGAAGCGAGAAATGATGTTGAGCAAGCGTGAAACGAGCAACTAGGCACGAAAAATGATGCAGGAGCGAAGAAATGGGGTTCAGAATGGAAATAGAGCGAGTTTTAAGAGACTAAGATAAAAATTGCCAAAAGTGTAAAGGTGCTAAAATTCAGCTCCATTGCACAAAAAATGACTAAGTCTGGAAGAAAAGTGCAAAGGTGCTAAAATTCAGCTCCTTTGCACAAAAATGACTAAGTCTGGAAAAAGATTGTGAAAGGTGTAAGGGCGCTAAAATTCAGCGCCCTTACACTTTTGGAGATTTCAATCCTTGATGCAGGGGCGCTAAATTTTAGCGCTCCTGCACTTTCAGAGTTAGAATTATTTTTTGACATGTTCAACATGTCAGGGCGCTAAATTTTAGTGCTTCTACATCTGAGACATGATTTTGTAAAACAAATGTAACGGTGCACGAAAATGGCGCTTGGGGTTTGCAAATTGTTTGTCTGCATGGAGTTGCCATTGAAATTGGAGAATAAAGAGAAAGCAAGGGTAACAACTTACAAAGATGAAACGCAAAAAACGCTGGAGAAGAACTTCAAATTTCCAAAACACGTGATTGCGGCTTGAGAAGAACTCGCCCAGCAAGAAGAAAAGAAGAACAAAGACCATAAACAATGAAAATGGCGAAATAAAAAACTTTTAAGTGAAAGAGAAAATTGAAAATCTAACTCAAGTCGAGCAATAAATTTAGGCACGAAAAGTGGCACGATTGACGAAAAATGCGAAAATCATGAAGAAACGTGCCAGGGCCAAAAAAGTTTAAGTGTTGGGAAAAAGTGTAATGGCGCTAAAATTTAGAGCTATTACATTTTGGAAAAAGTTCACTTTCATGCAGGGGCGCTAAATTTTAGCGTCCTTGCATTTTCCAGACTTAGCCAATTTTGGCTTCAGGGCAGGAGCGCACTTTTTCAATGCCACTGCATTTTTCGCAATTCACTAAGTACGAACAGTGAGACTTCGCGAAGGAGCTCGTTTCGAAGGTCTTCGCAAGGCAAACATGGGGGAATGCTCAAATTGACTATTCGAGACTTCGGAACGCATTTCGAGGCAGCTTGAAAATCACTTCGTTATGCGTGCTTGAACTTCACGAATCCTAGGAAACAGACAAGTTTCGTAGGGGGGTTATCCGTGGAACGAGCGCTACTAGATTCTGTGATAACATGTTGATGAATATTTGGTTTAGTTTTCATGATACACATGTGATGTTACAATTTTCTTATCTTTGAATTCTTTCATGAAGTACATATTTGAAACTTTTGTGTAGTCAAGGAAAATAAGTTTTTGAGATTGGTTTTATTTAACCACTGATTCACCCCCCCCTCTTAGTGGTCTTGTACTCCAACAAAATCCCCCCACTTCCCCTAGTTTAGAGGACTAGGAAGATAATATTTCTAAGATAGTTGTTCAAAGGTGGAAGAAAGGTCTTCTCAAATCTCTCCCAATCTCATTCTAGAGTGAAGGGTGTGAGTTTTAATAGGGTTCGATAGGGCATTGTCTAGGTTGGATACTAGAGAACTCTATTGTTTCTTACTTTTTGGTTGTTATTGTGCTTGGTAGCTTGGTTATAATTGTGTCTCGCTCTAATTTGATTTGATGGGTTGTTTTGTTTGTCTCATATCTCATGGTACTCATTTTGTTTACCTATTTCCTTCTTTGTTGTGCAAGAGTTCAAACCCTTTCAAAAATTGTTATTATCAATCTTTGATATGGCATTGTCTAGGTTGGATCCTAGAGAACTCTATTTTCTCTTACTTTTTGGTTCTTATTGTGCTTGGTAGCTTGGTTATAATTGTGTCTCACTCTAATTTGATTTGATGGGTGTTTTGTTTGTCTCATATCTCATAGTACTCATTGTGTTTGCCTATTGCCTTCTTTGTTGTGCAAGAGTTCAAACCTTTTCAAAAATTGTTATTATCAAAAAGATTGTATCACAAGTAAATTTTATTATTAAATGATTATTTAATCAAATTCTAAATAAATCCATGTACACAAGTAACTAGTTATCTTTTCAACATGTCATTTTTAAAAGTCAATATTTTCCACTAATCAATCACATGAGTTTTTAATTTCCTAATTTATGTGTGCATATTTATAAATAGAATAAACAAAATAAATCAAAGGTCATGCAAATTAGTTTTAAATCAAAATAAATAAATAAAAGTTCTAAATTGAGTAAATTAAATTTTAAATCAAATTCTAAATCTACCTTTTCTTCCTCAATCCACACATGGAGAAAGTTAAGGAAATCATCAACACCCTATAAAAATCTTACACAATCATTTGGCATCCACACTACTTTGTTAAATTACAAGAAAATCTGAATCAATGCTCCTTCAGAAGTTTGTGTGTGCTTAGAATAGAAATTTTAATTATTATTTTTAATTTTTAATTTTATTCTAAATTCATTGCTTGCAAATTTTTTTTCTAATATCTATAAATTAAGAGCCAAATTTTTTGACTTTGGATTATTCTACCGATGTCTTGATGAGAACAAAATATATCAAATTTTAGAGAAAAAATGATTTTTTTCTAATAAATGTGATTGATGTTTTTTATGAGATCAAATTACTTCCTAATTAATTATCATGTAAAAATCACAATTGAATATTTGATAATAGAAAAAAACTCATAACTTAAAGTAGTCTAATTAAATTTATTAGACATTGGAAATACCATGGCTACAAAAGATATCTTATGACAATAAGAAAGTCCTTTAAGACCTTAAATTAAGAGATGTTAATTAAGACTCTACAATAAAAGTATTGGATGAAACAAAATATCGTTAAAGTTCAAATTGATGAAGATGTTCAAGCTAATGAATGTAAAATTATTCCACTGCTTTCACACAAAAATTTAAGGACATGATCTTCATACAAGGATTACAAGTTCTTATTTTTAATTAGGATTCTTCTATGGCTTTATGAGGAAGAGGAACGCATATATTAACCTTGAATTGCACTATTGATTATCCTTGAAATCCACTATTTATTGACTTATACCAAGCTTCAATAAAAATGGCTTAGACCTGTTAGAAGATTAATCTTTACTTGGTAAAGGTTATTCTTTAATTGTAATTATTTATTAACTTGTAGGAATATTCCAAAGGAATCCCTACAAGTGTTTTGTCTTTTTTGTCATCTCACACATGTGTGAGGATGACTTATTTTTAATTCCTTTATTAAGGAATCTTTGTAACCACCTCCTTAAGAGGCGATACTTTGCACACACATAGATGTGGCATTCATTGAGTCGAGAGTTACATTCTAACTCCTTCTCACCTCTACTTATTGAGGTGCCTCTCCTCTCATTCTTCAAGATTCAAGCAAGCAAGCAAGCTAAGGCTAAAGCTCTCTCTCTCTCTTTGTATTATTCTTTAGGCATTTTGCCTCCATTCATAATATTGGAGTTTTTTTCTTGGTTTTTCCCTTAACAAATTCTTGTGTCTCGCTTGCTTTGGTGGTGCTTCGTTTGGCTACTTCAATCTATTTGGTAATCTCTTTCCTTCAAACAATTGCTCTTTATTAGTACTTTCCATTGCTCTTTTCTATTTCCTTTCAAGACCCAAACCGCTCAAACTTCTAAACAATTACCAAGCTCAAGGATAAATAAAATTATTGATATGCAACTTAAGATGTCATTTTCAAATAGTGGATAAATTAAAATGAAAACAAATAATAATAACAGTGTATCAAAGGAAAATTTAACTTGCTTGATTTTTATTCAATAATCAGATTATAAACTACATATCCTAACATATTAGAGTTGAAGATATATGTTAGTCCTATTTTTAAACTCGTCAAATTTTAAATGTTTACATCAAAATCTTTGTGTTGAGTACCTCCTAGTCAAAAAATCCCAATTATCCTCAACTGCTAAGTTTCTTGCCATTTTAGAGGAGAATCATCCATTATCTCAATCAAAATCCTAGGAGTGATTATCCACTTTATCAAGATTTATGACAATAATTCAATCTCAAAATTGATGAAAGATGGTGCAAAATATTTTTATGAGGATGTTCGTGACTTCATTTCACCCAATGTGGCAAATTTTCAAGCTAAAATATCCTCTACTTTGGAAGATTTTAAAAGTTCAATTTTTCCACAAAAATTGTGAGACTTTCCTCCAAAGAAATTTATGAGTTTAATAATTTGTCAATATCCCTCCAACCCATAACATTCACCTCATTTTTTTTTGACATTTTAAAATCTAAAAATTATATTAAAATATTTAAAATTTCTTTGACTCCTTAATTCACTAAGAACCCCTAATAATTCCCAAGAACAAATTGGAGATTCCCATTGTGTCAAGAACCCCTATTACTTGACTCCATTTCATATCCACCCAAATTGTTCCCGAATACTTCCTGTATTATGCTCTCATGGCCGCCATGGTTGTTGCACATGCACAAATAGATTTATTGAAACAACTTTAGAAATTGGTGTGCAATCTCCCTATAGAGGTTACTGAAGAAGTTAGGTAGGATTATGTTATGGCACTTAGACATGTCAAACCACCTAGATCCAACATCTCAAAAACCGAAGCTCTTGCTTTTAACAAACTATTGGAAAACAATGATCTTATCATCTCGAGAGTGGACAAAGGCAATGCCACAGTCATTTTGAATAAAAAAGACTGTGTCCAAAATGCTTAACCTTCTCTCTGACTCCAATTGTTACAAAATTATTTCTCGCAACCCTTGTACTAAAATCTTGAAAAAAGTCAAGGTGGTTGTTGCTTGCTCCTCCTTTGATGATGATACCAAGAAATGCCTTATTCCTTGCAAAGAAGTAACCCCTCATATTTATGGGGTTCCCAAAATTCACAAAAATGGCATTCCCTTGAGGCCCATAGTAGACACTATAGGCTCTCCTACTTACAAGTTGGCCTCTTTTCTTGCCAAATTAATCTCCCCTCTCGTGGGTAAATCCAATTCCTTCACAAAAGACTCCACCCATTTTGTCCAATTCATCCAAGATGTCAAGTTAGAAAGCAATGACATCTTGGTAAGTTTTGACGTAGTCTCCCTCTTCACCAAGGTTCCTATCCCCGATGCCTTTGAGATTTTCAAACACAAGGTAAGTGTTGAGATTGCTTCCTTGGTTGAGTTATGCCAAAGATCTATGTTCTTTTCTTTCCGAGAATTTATCTATGAGCAAGTTGATGGGGTAGCTATGGGCTCCCCTCTCTCTCCTATCATTGCCAACCTTTATATGGAGCATTTTGAACAAGTTGCCCTCATGTCCTCCCCCCTTAAGCCAAGGTGGTGGAAGAGGTATGTGGATGACACTAATGTTTGTTGGCCCCATGGCATTGAAAAATTAGAGGAATTTCATATTCACCTCAACAGTATAGCGCCTTGCATCACCTTTACCAAGGAGCTTGAATCTGATAACCAATTACTTTTCTTGATGTTTTGCTCCTCATAAAGTCTAAAGGATCCCTTGGACGTCAGGTTTACTGCAAAGTAATCCACAGAGATTTATACCTCCATTCCTCATCCCATCACCATCCGAACCAAAAATTTTGGATCTTAAAAACCTTGGCCACACGAGCTTACTGAATTTGTGATGTTGACCACTTAGATCAGGAGTTAGACCATCTCTGTTGTGTCTTCAAATTAAATGGGAATACCAACAAGAAAATTTTGAGAGCTCTTAGGCATTCCAATATGAGCCTCCTCCCCAAATCCAAGTCTAATTCATCCCCACCCGTGTCTCTCCCCTTTACTTCTTTACCTTTTGTTGAAGGAATCTCTCACAAAATCTCCAAAATCCTCCTTAAGAAAGGCCTACGTTGTGCTTTCAAACCCTTCGTTAGCTTAAAAAATTGTATCCCTCCTCTTAAGGACCTTAGAGATAACTTTCATGATTCAGGTGTCTACAAGGTTGTATGCTCTTGTGGTGTTCCTTATATTGGTGAAACGGGTCGCTCATTCAACACAAAAATTAAAGAGCATGGTGTTGACATCACGCATGAGCGTGTTTTCAAATCCGCCCTAGCCGAGCACTCCTCTTCCTCAAAGCCTCACATTTGTTTAGAAAGTACTCAAATCTTGTTCAAAGAGGAAAACTTCTATGAGAGGAAGTTGAAGGAAGCCATAGGAATCATCAACCATCCCACCAACCTAAACTGTGATGAAGGTTGGAATCTAAGCCTCTCTTGGCACCCTCTTCTTTTGAACTTACTAAACCACTGTGACCCCCATCCCTAATCCCTTCCTTCATCCCTTGCCTTCTTTCACGCCTTATGTTTCCCTCGTTGGCTCTCTTTCCGTGTCCCTCTTCCTCTCGAGGCTTGCTTTCCTCCCCCCTCCTTTCTTTGCTCTTTGTTCTTTGTGCTAACCCTCATCTTGAAATCCCCCTTCCCCCCACCTTTTTTTGTTTCTTTTATTTATTTTGGTAGTTCTTCCATTCCCTTTGCATGTTCCTGGGTTTGTTGGCTTTTTGCTTTCAAGCGTTATTTCCTATTGCTTTTATTGCTTTGAAATATCTTTCTGTCTCATTTAGTTGATTTAATTTACTCCTTTTTTATCTTCTTCCTTTGGTTATTCATGTCTTCTTCAAAAAAATTGCTTTCTTTATTTTCTTCTCTTGTGTTCTCTTTTGTGTATTTGTTACTATTTTTTGTCTTGAAATGTTCAATTGAAGTTTATCTTTTTTCTTTTGAGCATTTCTTTTAATTTTCTTTTAGAGTTTTCTTAGTTTTCTATTGTGCCATTTATTATTGATTTCGTTTTTTTATCTTGATTTTGTTTCTTGCATCTTTAATATTTATATGTTTTTATTTTTTTGGTTTTCAATAATTGGCTTCTCTATTTTATTCCATCTTTGTACTCCTATTTTCTCCTTGCTATTGTATTTTTTTGATCTTTGTTTCTTATTTCCCTTCATGCTCCTGATTTTAATATATATCAAATTAATATTCTCACTTATTTTGCTTTGGTGCTTAAATATATATTATTATAATTTTGTATTTAATATTGATATAATATATATTTTTTGTTTTTGTGTTTATTTTATTAATTTAAAACTTACTTTTGTGTTTTTATTTTATAATTTGTTTTTGTTGTTAATTTATATTGTGTATTTTTGCCTTTGTCTTCTCTTCCTTTTATTTAATTTGTTTGCTTTGGCTCTTGAATTGTATTTTGTTCTTTTTTTTATTATGTTACCTTTGGTTTTTGTTTTACATGTGGTCTCATTTAACCACATATATTTGGTGTTTTAATCATCTTTACTTATTAATTGTGTTTGGATTTTTTAATAGTATTATTATATTAGTAATCTATATTAATATTATAATTTAATATTTTTATTTTTCCTTTCTTATTTCTCTTTTTGATTTTTCTTTATGTTGTTGTCCTCGTTAGTTTTTAGTCTTTCAATTCTTTTATGTTTTTTCTTTTTAAAATTTTCATTCTTGTTTTTTCTCTCTTATTCTCTTCCTCTCAATTTTTTTTTAATTTATTTTTTTGACTTATCTCTCTTGTCTTGGGTTTTGCGCCCTATTCTCTCCTCAACTTCTCACCTCTCTTCCTTTTAAGTAAATTGGGTCTGCATCTAACTATTTGTCGTCTCCTTTGCTCTCTATCATCCTGATCACTGAGTGTGATCCTTGATGAAAAAACTCAAACACAATAAAAAATCCAGAAATTACAGATCTTTCGACATTATGAATTGTGGAAATCTCGTAGCATTAAGCTTTAGAAATTGTCAAGCAAATTTTTATCACGTGTAAAACCAAAACACTACAACTTTTGTCAGTATCCTTACGGCCCGTGCCCTAATGGTGCTCTACAACAGCGTATGGGCATATTTCAAAGCTTAAAGAATAGATTGTTGGGTTTCACTGTTGTAGCTGCCATGGTGGATGTGCATGCAAGAATAGAATGATGGACAAAGCAATGCTCATAAATACATCAGAGGAATTTGGTTTCGTGAAACAGCATGACTGCAAGATATACACAAAATGGATTTCTTGAAAAGGTGTTCATAGCTTTCAAGAGGCATAGAGACAAACACCACAACATTTTCTAGCATCGGCTCAGCCTGCGCCCAAAATGGGAGGTTTGCAACAGGGTATGCTTGAATTGTATTTGGTGAAAATGTTTTAGAAACTTCAAAGAGAATTTGTTTGTCAGTTATAAATCCAAAATTCCACAACCTATGACCTGTGATAAAAGGAAAGCTTCATAAATTTTGAGCAGCGTATACGCGTCCATCAAAACATAGATAAAAGAATATTTGAAAATGTTGTAGTTGTGACTGCCCTCGTAGACACGCCTGAAAAAGATGGAAGCATAGACAAGGCAAGTGAACTGTTTGACAAAATGCACCGAAGAAATGTGATCTCAATGGGACGCCATCATTTCAGAGGACACACAATGGATTTGTTGAAACAACTTTAGAAACTTTTAAGAAAATACATCTAGTAGGCGTAAAATTGAATGCCACCATCTTCCTCACGTCTTCTCTGCCTTGGAGCTCTGGAAATAGGTCTAAGCATTCACCAAAGCATGATTGAAAGCAAAGTTTTGTTAGTTGTTTAGGTGGCAGGCTCAATGATAGACATATTTGCAAAATGTAGAAGCGCAGACAAGGCACGTGAACTGTCTTAAAGAAATGTGGTCTTATGAAATGAAAAATTGTAGGTCGCCATAATTGCAGCATCTGTACAAAATAGATTTATTGAAAAGGTTAGAAAATTTCAAGCAAATATAATTGATAGGTGCATGGTCGAACTCCCCAACGTTTGTTAGTATCTCCCTTGCTCATACAAAGAACATGTGGGCATACATCAGAGCATAATGGAAAAAAGATTCTTGTCAGATGTTTCGGTTGCAAATGCCATAGTATACATGTGCACAAAATGTGAAGGCATATGAAGAGGGTAACAGAGGAGTGCCTAAACAATGTTGGCAAACCAGATATAACATTGAAAATGTATCCAAAATGTTGTTTGAATGGAATTAAAGGCACAAATTGCTAAGAAAAATCAAAGTTAGAGACTGAGGTGAGTGATGCTGGTCCAACAGTAAGTCGAATCTATATGAACAGGTATTCTTGTTGCAAAGGTTTTATCATGAGACTGGCAGGCTTTTGCAGATGGAGGGAACTCTTCACCAATGTGTTATAGGACAAGATTAAGACATAAAAGCGACCAATAGACTTGTATGTTGAGCGCAGGTTCGTCTGAAGAATCCTATTAGGCCAATTGTGAGGTCGATTTTCTCAGGTCCAATTGGTGTTGGGAAGTCAGAGCTTGTCGAAGCATTAACATCATACTATTTTGGTTCAGAAGAGGAAAATATTTAGTTAGACGTGAGCGAATTTCTCCATACTATGCCAAAATATGATTGGTGAGGCCCCAAGATATGTTGGTTACACTGAAGGAGGAAAAACTTACTGAGTCTCTTAGAAAACATCCATATATGGTGATCCTACTTGACAAGATTGAGAAGGCTCATCCTGATGCATTTAATATGATACTCCAAATTCCAGAATATGGAAGACTAACATATAATAAGGGGATAACTGTATACTTCAAGAGTACTCTCTTGATAATGACTTCTAGTTGGGGAAGTAGTGTGATTGAGAAAGGAAGGCATTACCAAGGGCTCCTCTTTGATTTTGATGAGCAAGAAGATGACAACTACACTGTAATTAAGAGTATCGTGAATTAGAATTGAAATCATATTTTTGACTTGAGTTCAGGTGGATTCAAATGGAAAAATGATAGTCTTGAATGGAATTAAGAATACATTGGGATTACCAACCACCATGGTTGATCCTTCTTAGGAAATGACCATCCAATTTTGGATCTACAAAAATTATTGTGGTTGGTAAGGTTAATATACTCATTTGGCACATCATGATCTCCCCATTTAATCAAAAGAGGATTTTAATTGTTGTTGGTTAGAGGGATTATTATTAACAATAAGAGATCTTGAGTACTTAAGCTTCAGTATGATGTTGTGCGTTTGTGGAGGCTTATAGTGTGGATTGTCATAAGAATAGAAAGATTGAATTATTCATCTGAAAGCAAGTTTTATTTTGATTCAATTGGTAAGCTCTACAATGAAGTGTTTAATAATATGATAGTGGAGAAGTCAACAAATGTGGACTCAGGTGTGTCATTATATTCAATTGGTAGATGGGTAGAGGAACATGTTGCAAAATAAGCAAAAATCATATTTCCTTCTATTCATGTAATGACATTGAAATGTTGCTATAAAATAACTCAATTAAACAATTCATCAAGTCAACTACACATGATAGGTTGGATTTATTTTTTAGATGGAAAACCTTTGGGAAACATAGGTCAAGAGTCGAGAGTAATCCAAGTCTAATTATTCCTTTTGGGAATGGGTCAAATAAGCATATGGTCTAAATTTGTATTCAATAAAGATATTTCTAATGGATCTATAGAAAATAAATCAACTAAGCCACAAGATAAATATGATTGAAAAAATATACATACAATGAATTATTACTGTTAGTGTGTGAGTCAAATTTTCAACAAAATGTCTTGACAAGCATATGCTCGTCAAATTTTGACAGACTCAACATTTTATTATAAAGTCAGTTTTATTAATATTTTTAAAATCATTTATTTTAATGAGTTGAATGCACACATTAAAAATACTCTAATAATTTATTAAATATTTCAGTCTTAAAAAGTAGTTAAAAGTTAGTTATGGGTCTAAGAGGCTATAAAGGTCATGGTTTTGTAAAATGGTTCCAATTTCTCAAGGGTTCCCATTTTTCTTTAATTTTTTTTCTATAGAGAGCAACATTGAGAGATAAATGAGGATTTGTTAGTTTTTCAAATTATGTATGGAGTTGTATAGTTTCATAAAGATAATAGAGAAAGCATTTGAATCATATGTTTTAGATGTTCTTCTATGTTTTTACTATTGATTTCTTGCCCATTGAATTAGTAATCTCTCTATGTTATTGTGGAAACCATTGGGCATATGTTGGAGCACCTTTCGAGTTGTGTAGCATGTGCAAATAAATGTGTTCATAATCTTGGTATCTCGGTTCAAGTGTATTGACATAGCTTATATCATAGTGTGTGAGTTTGCATGTTATTTTCAACTGTTGTTACAACAACATACTTTTTGTTTATTTTCATCATATAAATCTTGGAATGTATATTCTAGATTTTGTGATGAATCTTTTTTATATTTATTTGAGTTTGTGAAATCCTAGTTAGTATTCATGTATTTCCAGCTAAGGTTTATGTGAGTTATTATCATTTATTTTTTTGTCTCTTCTTCTTTGGTGTTTATGGTTAAAATATCACAAAAAACCCAAAATTTGATCATACAAGGGAACTGCCCCTCTCAAACACAGAGGAAGATCATTGTCCCATAGTGATCTCTCCAACTATTGGTACAATTGTCACTGCTCTTCAAATGAACAAAGTTATTTTTGGAAATAATATCATAGTGACAAATTTGTTTACCAACAATACATAATCAACCAAATGAACCAAATAAGATGGCAAAGTACACAATGTCAAATGAAATACACTTATGATTCTTGATAGATATTCTAAGTTATCCCAACAAAAGTAAGGGAAGTAAGAAAAGAAAAAAGACTACATGTAAAATATACACCACACAAATGTGCAAAAAGTTAATAAACTAAATATATTAGTAATAGTCACACAAACCTTGCAAGCACCCCAATATGAGTTCATAAGTTAAAAGGCAATTCTCAATTAGTTTGAAATTCATAAATGGATGTAATTAAAAAGTCTCATAAAAAGGGTAGATGTTTTAAATATAAAGTAGAAGAATCTCAATTATTTTGAAATACATAAATGGATGTAACAAAAAGTTTTATAAGAAGGGTAGACGCTTTAAACATAAAATAAAAGAATCTATTTGAGATCTATGACACTTCAAATGCATTATCTTACACATAGTGAGGTGTGCCAATATAGTATGAGGGAAAATGATTGATAAATACTTCTAGGTATATTTATGTGGAGATGTTTTCTTTCATATCAAATAATTGTGGTTCCTATTAGACATACTTACGTGTAAGGCATTCCATTTTAGAGGGAGTGAGCTGACTTTTGAAATCTATGGTTGAGACAGTTAATATCAATACAAATGACGCAATTGATCTGGCTCGTACTTGTACAAGTAGCCAATGGATGGTGTTCAATGCAAATTTCTATAGCGAGTAGTGTTACAACTAATGCTAGCAAGCTGAATAATATCACAACTTGCACTAGTGAGCGTACTAAATTTGGGGGTTTGGATGAGAAAGAGGAGATCAACAAGGGAATAAGTGGGTTTTTGAGAGGTAAGGGGTATGTCAATGCCGCCTATCTATTTAACTAAATGAACACTTATTGATGCTTTGCATAGACATAAATCTAAGTGGCAGCACATTTACAGGAGTGGCACAAGGTTCAAATGGACTATGCAAGAAATTTGGTGTGGCATGCAACAAATTAATGATGAAGCATGTGTATATTGCAAATTTGTCCATGGAGAGTTGAAAACGCAACCCAATTTGGAGTTAACCTAGCATGGTGTCGCTCCACACATCAGATGAAATGTATTGTGCGAGAAATAGCATTGATTATGCTCAACATGAAAGGGAAGTGTGAAGCAATGAGGAATAGATAAGAGGTCAGTCCACATTTCAAAACTAAAATGAAGGTTCTACAATATTCCAATTGATCGCTACATGTTAACAAAGTTAGCCTGCATGACTACTGGCCCCTCTCCCCTAGCATTGCACAGTCGTGTGGTATAGAACACCACTGCCTTTTCTGATAAGGTGACTACCACTAGATCCCATGGTAGTGCCCTTGCTAGAAAAGGCTTAGGTGTATATACATTGCTGGCATTATATCATATATAATAGATAATTATATTTAAAATTACAAGAAATCTAATAAATAACTAGAGGGGAAGACAGGTGCCAATAGAGATAAGACCAACGATATATATACTATTTTAATTAACCTATAAGAAATCTAGTAGTTAACTAGAGAGAGATGGAAAAATAGAGAATGATAGAAGAATAGAGGTAGATTGAAAGAGAGCAAATAGAAAATTGTAGATAAGAGAGAAGGGGAGAGAGAGTGAGGAGAGATAGAGGGAGATTGATATATATATATATATATATATATATAGAGAGAGAGAGAGAGAGAGAGAGAGAGAGAGAGACGGTGTGAGGCAAAGATAGAGGGATAGGGAGATTGATGGAGGAATAGAGAAAGTGACATAGAGATAAGAGAAATAAAGAGAAAGATAATTAGAGAAGAGATAGAAAGGGAGAAACTGAAAGAGGGGTGGCAAGGGTGGCAGGAGGAAGAGAAATTGATTGAATTGGGATCATTTATTTCACACCTACAATTCAATCATGGCACAAGTCCATGGGGAGGTATGCTCAAGGGCTAGAAATGAACGTACTACTAGTCTAAGACTTTATCTTCTAGTACCTGCTATATATATATATATATATGTTATGATGATCTTAACAAAGCATCTTTATCTTTATCAATCTTGTGTACTAGTTTGGTGGTATGACTCCCATATTCTTTTTTGGGATCATATATAAGGTGGACTACCCTTACAAACATCTAAATTTGTAAATCCTTAAAGCTTTGTCATACCAAAGTACATGAGTATATGGCCATATCCAATCATCTCTTGTAATTCATGTAAAGCATAAACCAAAGCACAACAAATAAATGGCATGAGTAAACATAGTCCTCGAAAATTAAAGTCTCTGATGGTGATCTAATACAAAGCTGTAATTTGCTGTCTAATATATTTTTTTTAGGCAAAAGGCAGAAAGCCTGTAGATATATTAATATTAATAAAATTTACAATAAGGAATAGTTTATATAATCCCAAAAACAACTTTACAACGATAAACTATCCGCCAGCCCCTAATTTACTACTGAAAATGGGCTGATTATACAAAATATTCAGAAACCCACAACAAAAAAAATTGTCTTTAGGACTGAAACTTAGATAGATTTAGACATGAAGAAAGAAAAGCGAACTAAAACACCCCTACACGACCCCTGGACTGATTTTCCCCTAGGCCTTCCTGCACTGTTAAGAACATATCTGGAACAAGACGCTACACTATTAAGATCATAGCTCATAGCTGTAGTTTGTTGTTTAATATTATCACTACATTGGAGTCTATCCCTAGTTTTCCCTAAAAACCTATACAAACCGTATTATCCCTAAAAACATAAGATCACTCCACCGAATACTAGAGAACTGTCTTAAGTTTTTCCCAAGTTGAGTCTAATCAATATTGGGTCTACCAAATATTGCCAAGTTATGAACTATGAAACTATGATTCTAAGAAGTTTGGAATTCGCTTGCTTTAATAATTCTGAGAACTTTGGAATTGGCCTCGATTAAATCAAATTATTTTATTTGCTGTTGAGCTTTCTAGATAAGACTGCATTAAAATTTATGTTTAAGATCTTTTGAAGAAAAGTGGATCAATAATGAAGAATCACTATGTAATATTAGGTTATAAATACATTTTGAATTTTGAAGACATACCCTATTGACAAGGAAAGGGTGTTGTATTTTCTAAGTCCATCTGAATTGTTTTTTTACAAGTAAATTAAAAAGGGCTTCGTACCCTATGGATAAAAAGCATTATCACATCACAAGGGTCAAAAATGGATTAACTGACATTTCTTCATCACTGATCGGATCATTACAAAAAATCAATCGGGAAAATAATAGAATGAAAATCAAGTCTGAACCCCCTTCATGTACATAATATGAGAAAAGTCTCATCTTCACCATATACATAATATCAAAATAATCTAGTCTTCTATTGGCGTACAGCTACTGCATAGAACACAATAGGAACTATCAGATTGAAAAATTTAAAAATGATCAAGAGAACTGCAGCTGGAATCTCCCATTGATAGTCATTATCCATAAATCTTTTTGCCTTTGAACCTCTCTTTACCTCATTGTTCAACAATCAAAATGTGGGCAACGGCCATTAGAAGGCATTATTTCATCCATATGCACATGTGAGTGGTGAGCTAACACCCATATACAAAAGAAAAAAACTTCGTAAAGAGGGACAATCAAGGCTGCCAAACGAGAGAACATATCAGCAAACAACAGGGGAAAATCAGCCAGAATTTTCAGTAGGAAAGAAATAAAGAAGGCCACAAACAAATTCACCAATGCTAGATGGCAAGACACCAGTGGTTTTGGCAAAGTATATAAAGGAATCCTAGAATACAATACAACAGTTCAATAAAGGCAGCCAATGTGGGCAACGGAAAAGGCAGAGAGAAAACACTATAGAACACAATTGCAGTAACATGGCAGATTCATTCATCAAGCTAATTCATATTACTTTCAGTAGCAAATGATCCATAGAAAACTGAAGACTGAGAACAATTTAACCTACCATTAAGTCATCTGACAGCTCATAAATTATAGAAATTTGCAGAAATACTGAAGCAATGAAGGCTTTCGGCTGGAGTAAGGTATCTTTTTGGTTAAAATCTTTACACAGACAGATGATTTTATAGCAAGCTGATTTATACAATGTACTAAAGTTGTACTAAGTAACCATGGCTACAGATCTAAGAGTAAGTAATAGAATTAAGCACACACTTGACACATTTAGTTGACCTCTTCCAGATGGCACAATCATCTGCCACCCATGGTCGATCAACAATTTGAGGAAAATCAAAACCATTGCTTCAATACATAGCAGTACTTTTTGTGAAGTCTTTCCCACAAAGGGTATGCCTATTGGCATAATAATTATTATAATTTCATTTGATTATATATAATTATATTATATATTAGAATACTTATGATTTTGATATATGTACATTTAGTTCATATCTTTCATCTGCCTGCTAAACAAAAAACATATGTGGCCCAAGAACCAAGACTAATAGAAGACTTATTAACACACCCATTATATATTCTTACAACCAAAGAGTTTTTTTTTTAACAAAATTGCCCCAACTTTAACATGGATAACAAAATCAATATCACTATGTAACACATACAGATCTTCTCTCTCCTACCTTACAGGAAAGCCAAAAACAGTTTACCAGTGAATAAACCTAAAATTAATAAGGAGCTGGATGCTACAACTAACACCCTCTACGAAGAAGCAGGTGCCCATTCATGCTGGACCTTGAAGGAATGAAATTTGTGTTCTCACTCGAAGATTCCTCCCCACGAGGTAACACATGCCAATTCATGCTGGACCTTGGACGAATGGAATTGATGTTATCAATAAAAGGTTCCTTCTTATGTAAGAGCACATGTCCATTCATTTTTCTCACATGAAGATTCCTCCTTCCTTGCATTTTTCTCTAAATTCGTACATAAAAATTGCCTAGGATATAGTTGTCAAGATTTGCCATGAGCCACTCACATTAGAGCTCTTGACTAGTCTCTGTAAATGGGTATCTGTTTTGTTCCCACTAGGCCTTGCTCACAAGGATATCCTTTGTCATAAAGAAAGAAATATTCTATTTAGCATCTCAATTAATCAAATGGTTCAAAGCCAGAGTATTGGAATTAAACACTAGATTATTTAACTAATAAAAATAACCTGGGTAAAGAGGAATGCTCTATTTGTAAAGGCTCACAAGGATATCCTTTTTCATAATGCTCTTCAAGATGGTTAAATTGTTTCTTCAACAGGCCCATAGAACTGTAAGCAGCGAAATCTGAAATAATTAATACCAGCCATATCTAACATCATCACAAGATTCAATACTATTACAAATTATATAATATCCAACCAAGTGTACATTGTCTGTCCCAAGCAAGTGATCCTTCTGCATATGGGGATGATACTCTAGAACCTGCCAAATTATTGACAGTCAAAACATTATCATCTCCATGGTTTCAACCTTCGAAAAATGTCAAGTGATGTCACTGAAGTAATTTATGAAACAGTTCCAACTTCCTTGGACGCACCTCCTTATAAATAAGATCTCATACATCCTCCTTTGGCATTCATCACTTCTAAAACTCAAATTCCAACTTTATAATGGGCTGTGCTGAAGATTCACATTCTCTCTTGGCCAGACCTACAAAGTATGGGTCGGCCAAAGTCTGCATTCCATACAATTTGATCATAGATGCTACAATGGTATTAAAAAATTCCATGTTTTGCCTCTTAACAATGGCTAGCAATGTTAGAACAGGGGAGAGCAGAACAGAAACAGAACACATTATATTGAATGATCAATAACATTACATATATTATATCCTATAACAGCTCTGCGGAGCTGGACCCTGCTAAAGAGAGTGAAGAACCACATTGCATCTGCCTCTATTTATAGAGGGCTCAGGAATTCTCCAGAACCTATTATAGTCACAAAATACATGCATGAAATTTGTTTGATGTCGGTGGAGGTCGGTTGGAGAAGAGTCTAGAATAAAGGGCGAGAAGCTTCTGTATTAGGGGAGAGGGCCCAATAGTCATGCGGGGTCCAATAGTCATGCACCCAATCGTGAATATAATACCCAATAGTCGTTTATATAATGTTCAATAGTTGTGATTTGACTACCCATAATTAAACAAAATGTATGCTTTTGATCTAAAAAGCAACCAATCATGTGATACGACATCAGCGCTCAACTACTCATGATGAAATGCACAAGAATTGGTCTCACTATTTTTTGGGGCCTTTTTGGACACCTTGACAAAAACGCATGCTGATGTGGCATCATATTTGATGATGTGGCCCTGAAACCTTAGTTATAAGCAGAGAACTTGCCAAGTAAGCTGCTGTAAAAAATTGGGAGTGATTTGAAATTTTGATGTAGGATAATTAGAAACACAAAGTTAGGGTGCACGACTACTGGGCCCTCTCCCCTAAATGCATTGTTGACAAACCTATTCGTTCATGGTAGAAATTAATGCCTACAAGCAAAATAAGACTCAAATTTGAGATGATTCATAATAGGTAGCAAGCAAACTGTTAGCGTACTTGTTCAGCAGCAGGACGGTCCTTCGGATCAAGAGCAAGCAATCTACCCAAAAGCCTAAGGGCCAAAGGATCTGCCTTAGGAAATTTTCTTCCGCATGCAAGCTAGATATTTTCTGGCTTTATCATTCCGTATTTGTTTCATTTAAAAAATACAAAACCAAACTTTGGTTAAAAACTATATTTTCCATCCTGCTCGCTTTTTCAAGACAGCACTAATGCCTTTTGTATGAGAAAAAAACATAAGTCTCCCGCCTATATAAGTAGGTACTAACAATTTTATCTCTTGGGTAGACTCTAAAGCCAAACCATGCGAAGTTTAGAAGAAAATGTCCTAACAAAGTGCTGGCATACATATGTATATGGACGCCTTCTTCTTTAATAGCTCGACAAACTTTGACTTTCAAGTCAAACGAACTGAGGCGCTACTGCGTGGTGCCTATCAAAGTCTGTCAGCAAATTCTGTGGGGAAAAAGCTCTGCAAAACATACCAATAAAAATCAATCTAGGAAACATAAAAGTCATTAATATGAATGCCATGGATTTGATAAACTATACACTAGCACTTGCACCAGACAGGGTGCAAGGGTTACATCAATAGAAAAATATAGAGAAGCAAGAAAGGGAGTGATGTGCAGTTTAGCACTTGTATAATATTGTCTGTATATTTTTACAAAGTGGATGTAATACATATTTGGAGATACAGCCACACACTAGTACTAGAACAAACAAAGTTTTAATCTCACAGCAGAAAACAGACATTATGAAAAGATAATGGGTGTATAACCATCTCTATCACAGAATAAAATTCCTTTTCCTGCTATGTCCTCTGCCTAGTATCTTGCAGTTTGCTTCCAGATGGGTGTATAACCATCTCTATCACAGAATAGAATTATTTTTCCTGCTGTGTCCTCTGCGTAGTATTCTGTAGTTTGCTTCCAATAATATCTCTATGAAAGTCGTGCGTTTGTGGTGAATCAATTAATTCTTCCTGTAGGGTTAATAAGCGGTGACTTCTCAGATATTTGTCAACAGCAATAAATGCGAGAGATGCAAATTTATGACAATTGAGCAGCTGGAGGTTGATATTTTTATGGCACATCAATTATGGTTAAAAGTTTTCCATTTTCTTTTTCAACCAAGTAGGTAAATAGATAAGCTGAGAGAAATCCACACAAGTACTGGAGCAAGATAGTGGGACCTGGTACAACTCCAAGTGAGAAGATTTTCTTTTATCTTTGCCGAAGAAATCCAATCTGTAACATTTGCAAAACTGTACACCAAGAAGAGTCTACATAACCACTTGAAAAAATGGGAACGAGAATGGCACTATTCTCGATCGCCTTTTCCAAGCTCAATCCAATAATCTCGCCTTTTTATAGTTTTTCAGTATCCAAAAAAGCGTGAATTCCAATTGTTGTGAGAGCTCGGAAGAGATGATCTACAAGGGGCTTTTTAACATCCAGTCCTATAAAACTAAGGAAAACATGACACTTGTAATCTGAGAAACAAATTTTGCCTGAGCATGGCCTAAAACTGGTGAACTCGTCCATTCCTTACAATCTCATCAACAATAGAAATATGAGACAATGTACAGTGCATTAATAGGAAAAGATGATTGTGGCATAAAGCATCAGAATGATCTTGGAAACTGTAGTCTAATTCAATCTATACTTGTAGATGCCTTTCAAATCTGTTGCTCTGATGCGAAAACCAAATTCAAGTGGCATTGGGATGTCATTAGGAATGGAGAAGGAATCCATTGTAAACCAAGACAAAACTGTCTCACACAGTAAATTAAAGATTAAAGAAGTGACCAAATGCCAAAACTGGTTCCCTATGTTTGAATCTCAGAAGCAATTTCAACCTCACACAGAGGTGGATACCACCACATTTTTAGTCTTTGTTTGACAAAAAACAATTAATAAGTGTTGCATATATTAAAACTGACAATGAAAAGAGCTCCAATGTAATATCACTTAAATGTTTATAAAAAATATCATTTCCTACAAAATGATCATGGGATCATTAGTCTAAAAAGAGTGATCAATAAGTAAATTTCAATTGGATTATATATAATAATAATTAAAAAAATTTAAAGTACCTAGGACCTTCTCTATATTTATGGGAACAAAATCCTCGGTCACCACAAATTTGACCGACAATGTTCTTATACTAGTAATATAAGAAGATCTAGGAAATGTTGCTAAAACATCACTAGTACTAGTGGCCTCTGCATCCCTCATCCCTAGGTACATGTCCTGACACATGTTCTAGCATGTGTTTGCTACTAGAGGGTGCACTACCTGATGCCTGCATGCTATGTGTTGCCAACATTTCAGATGACAATATAGGCACGGATGATGGGGTTGGATAATGTGATGTATGCACAAGAAGGTCAAGATGGACACTTGTACCAACCCCTACTCCCTGGGCAACACCTACAGTACCTTGATCATGGCCAGCAGCATCATGAGGATGCAAAAAATCTTGTAAAAACAACACATATTTTAGTTCATGACATAAAAGAGTACAAAATATTATAAAACCATGAATGAACTTATGTTATAATTAAAGACCTCATGATAGCTTACTTGCAATTTTTGTGCTCTCTCAGTTAATATTTTAACCCTCTCTTATCTCATCTATTTGAGGCATTATGAATAACAACTAAAGGATTTCTTCATTGCATTTTTTGTTGGGTCTTCCTTATCATATCGAGAGGGTTTGTGGAATATGCAATGTCATCATCACATAATAGTGACTGCGGCTCCCTATGGATGCTCTCCTCTATTGTTGGTGCCTTTCCTCAATTAGCCAACTGCAACAAGAATATTAAAAACATTATCAAAATTAACCCAATAAACTTATGAAAAAAATATAATAATAAAACATTTTTCTCATATCTAATTTGTACAATTACAATGAGATAAACCTATTGGGTAGAAGTTCCTAAAGATGCATCATGATATGTGCTCTGGGCTAGAGCCTTCCTCATACGATCAATGTCCCATTGTGACAAAAATTAAATATAAAAAAATATTACTGAAATGAAACCAATAGACTTATGAAAAAAAACATAATACTAAAATGGTATATTGGAGTCATTAATTGGAGGTTGGGTAAAATGGTATATAGTATGTACCACCCCCATAGTAACTGTGTTTTATCTAAGTGATTCAAATTGTAATCGATTGGCAACTCTTCCCCTGCAGTTATTGATTTTATTGCACATACAAATACACGGTTTCCCTCACGCACCTTGAATATGCAATTGGGTTTCTTATTTGTTGACCCAATTCATGTACTATTTACAAACCCTATAATATTCCCTGATGCTTTTGGCCTTCCATCAATGTACAAAGCCACTCCTTTATTTTGATCCTTATCTTTTAGCTATAAATAATTTGCTGACAGTGCATACCTACACATACTTCATGTATATTGAACCAACTGCATCTAATATTTGTAATTGTAACAAGGTCCGACATACTCCATCAATTTAGCAACCTTTTTGTAACATACCTTTATTTCATCCATGCAAAATAGGCCCAAACCATGTAATGGCAATGGTGTTATGCGATATATCCTCTCACTGACACAAAAATCAGTGTTTATTGGAGGAAGTTCCTTGGGTACACATTGTTTCCATAGATGTGTGTACCTCAAGGGAACCTCGATGTTTCCTATGCTCTTATCATCATAAGAACATGACCCCCCTTCAACAAGAAAAAATTTCATGCGTTTACAAAATTTTCTTCTAATATTTTGACCTCTAGTTGATCTCCCTCTTTTAGACCTACTACATGTCTCACTTTCCTCTTCTCTTCCTAAATTTCCCTCGCTTGAGGAAGACAAATCTGACAAATACCTATTTGGTGGTACCTACACTCATAAGGATGTTAGATGAAGTTCTTTCATAGTGATGTGATCCCAAGGTGACATTATGATTAATCTATCATTTCATCACTAGAATTTGACAGGTTATAAGGTAATCAAGTCTTGATAGATTGCAAGTTATTGTTACTACCATCCAAATGTGTCCACAAATCAAATCAATGTATGAAGGAAACTGTCCCTTACAATTAATGACTATAAAATTTAATTATTTTACAAACACAAACATGGAGTTTGGGAGATGCAGTTCACAGCAGCTAAAGCTATGGAAGCTTTAAAAACCTAGACTCGGTGATGAATTTTCCTACATGAATAATGTATGGAAATATTCCAAGGATTTTGCATGAAAATTGAGGGGAAAAGGTAATGAATGATAATCATTATCAATCTCACAGTCTCACAGTCTTAATCCAAGTTATTTGATTTACTAGACTTCTACTTAACGTTTTAACTCCCAAACTTTGTAACAAGTGTTAAATGTGACTATGGTCCACCAGTTACACAACCAAGGCCTCAAATGTATTCTCTAAATGTAATCAAAGGACTTTTTCTCTTCATTCAAGTAAATAAAATTGAAGGGAAACACCACCAAGTGGTTTACTAGACACCTACATGACTAAAAATAGTAGAAAATTTACAATTAATGCAAATTTCCATTGAAATTTTTTGTAGTGTGCAGAAGAATGGTTTCACCATACATAATATTTTGGTTTAAGTTATCTTGAAAAAGATGAATTAGAACACTAGTAGACATAATTCAGGTGAACGTGTGAGGCGGTTCAGCTATCCATTGATAAACTCCATATGTCTAAGTGGTTAACGAGGAGGGAGTGTGTACTAGGACTGGTTAATTCATCATAAGTTTATGCTTTGGCAATAAAAATTATTGAAGTCATCTTAAATCTTCCTATGTCTAATTGCTAGGAGAATTTTGGTATGTTTTAAGGTAGGATGAGTGGTTGCATCAATGTTCTAGTTCTCTATGACAAGGTTTCAACATCTTCAAATAGTGAAAGTAAGTGCTCATAGTCATTTGAAACAACAACATTTTTATTATGTACATGATGGTAGGATTTGATAACTTAAAAGAATTGGCTACCCAACAAACTTAAAGTTAAAAGAAACTTTTTCAGTTTAAGGGTTTAGCACTTTATTTCATCTTTTCATATTGGTTTGATGCTTCAAATGATGCATTTATTATCCCACTTCTATCATATTGTATTCCCATCCCATTTCAATTGTTGACATTAAAAGTTGTCAAAATTGCAATTTTGCAAAATAATGGGTTGTTAAGTGTTTGTAAGTCAGTTATGAATGTTGGTTGAAGGTAGTTGGGGTCTGAGATGATTTTAAAATCCTTCCAAGGCCCGAGAAAAGGTTGTTGGAGTAGTTGATACCAAAATTTCATATCAAATACCACATTCTTGAAACAATTTTTTGTGTTTTTACTATTTTTCTAAAGTTTTTTTGTGTTGTATGGATTCGTACAAGCTTGAAATGCTCTGAGATCATTGGTGTAGATAAATATATGTGTTCCCTTTCATTTTCATTTGTTTTGAAGTGCTAAATCACTATTTTGTGGGAGAAAACAATCAAATACAGGGACTGCCCTGTTTTTCCTGTGTAAGGGTTTGAGGGCTAAATAGAAATGACATCCACCAATCCACCCACTGTCTTGGACTGTAACTCAGGTGGATTGGTGTGCAACATGGTATGATAAGGTTCATTGCATTTAGGGGTCTATTAAAGCAAGAAACTTGGCATTGAAGTGATGCCCTAGGGCTGATAGGGGCAATTTTCTTGTGAATTTGTGGTTGTTAAGTCGGGGTTTGTCAATTTGATGGATATCTTGGTAGAGTCATGGTGACACTATTTGATGGTCCAATCTCTACTTCGAAACAAAAATATCTCTAACAACTCTAAGAGCTATAATGGGATGGAATTAAAGGAACCTTCATATGAAGGATCTTCTAATGAAGGACCTTTGAATTAAGGTCTTCATTTGAAGGTCCTTCATGCAAAGGTTCCTTTTATAAAGCATTTTGGACATGAAATATTTAAAATAAAAAATACCTTCATTTTAAAGTCTTGACATGGCATCATTTTTGAATGAAGGTTCTTCATTCAAAGGTCATGAAAGGACATTTGATGCAATCATATGCCTTGTTAAAGTTTTAACTTAATAGTAAGGGCATCATGAGTAGTTTGTTGGGCCCATTCAACAATCTGTGATGCAAGGATTGAATTGTCTAGAATTTATCTACTATCAAGAAAGCCAATTTGTTTACCTGTATGACTATATCTCAAGCAATAGGTTTAATTGTGATGGCAATGATATTGACAAATATTTTGTAATCTAGGTGTTGAGAAGCATAATTGGCCACGATCGTAGGAAATATTCTTCATTCTCACTTTTAGGTGTTAAAATTTAACAATACCTTGATTGATGAAAGAACCCAAAGAGCCTTTCTTCATGGTATCCAAGTACACATAGCAGTGGTCTTCTCTTATACGGTTGGACATGATTTAAAGAACTTAGCTAGGAATTATTCATTTAACCTAAGGTTTTCTCATAATGCCATCATTGGAAAAGTATGATCAAATTCTTCTATTATGAATAATTGGTCTATGTGCCTCTAGTAATCACTATAAATGTTTGTAAGGATAAAATGACTAATTGCATTAGGTAGGAGAGAATCAACTTTGAGTTCTTCAAAGATTATATTCCTCTATTCATAATTTTTAAGGGTTATGTGTGGAGGAGGTTATCACTACCAAGAAGGGAGGAGACCTTTCCTTGCATATGCTTGTGGTGGAGGTATTAAAGAAGAATTGTATGCCTCTATTTCCATTCATTATATCTAGCTTAGCCTAGCATATACTTGGGCGCCTTTGCCCCTATAAACTTACATATGTTTTAGTTTATGTTATGTAACCATAATTCCATGCTATGTTGAAATATAAGAGGTGGAGGAGGCCAAAAGGAAATAACCCCTTTTTAGTTGTACCTTCAATTTTTTTCTTATTGTTTTATGTTTTTAGCAACTTTGTGGACATAAGATTTGAGGTAGGTCGTACAACAAAGAATAACATGTTCCCACCAACAAATTGAACCTCGAAAGTTAGTGGGACTTAATTATGAGTTCTAGATGAGAATGATGACAATGTTAATCTTTTTGGAGGAGGTGGGAGGCATTAAGCTTAATGTGGAGGATGTTGGGGGTAACTAGGTGGTCAACTAGCTAGATTGACATGAGCAGATGAAGGATCAATAAGAAAAGGAAACTATAAGTTCAAGTTGTGCAAGATGATTGAAAGGGGAGGGAGAAACATAAAGATTGGAGGAAAAATAAAGATAAAGTGGTCAAATTCACTAAGCTTGTAGAGAGGGCTAAGTCTACAATTGCTTCAGACTCATGTGATGAAGGTTATGTGTGATGAAATCCTAGACCTCAACCAAGATGTGGGTAGATTATGGGAGTTTTTCCAAGACCTGAGGTTGGTTGATAAAAATGCGAAAGACTAGGCTATTTTATTTTTTGTCTTATCTTAAATCATTTTATGAGAGTGGGGGTGCCAATGTACGAGAAGATCTTTGGAAACTAGGCATGAAAATTATAGGTTAAAGAGAGTGAGGGTGCCAAACTTTCAGTACTCATTGTCCCTTGGTCGTTGATTTTCCCTAAGTGCCCTCAACCTCATCCTCGATGCTGGTATTGACCTTGTTTTCACTCCTCCAAACTCTTCCTTGGCGTTAGTATTGACCTTGTTTTCACTCCTTCAAACTCTTCCTTGGCACTGGTATTGACCTTGTTTTAACTTCAAACTCTTCATCGGCGCTGGTATTGACCTTGTTTTCACTTCTCCAAACTCTTCCCCGGCGCTGGTATTGACCTTTCACTTCTCCAATTTGACGAGCTACAACCTGAAAATAAAGGTTTTGTTAGGTTTTAGAGTATGTTAATTAAATTGAAAATTATGGCGCCATTTAGCTAGGTTTTAATATTCTACAATATAGTTAGGTATATATTAGCTATATTTTACATAATAAATAATATAATTATTTGACTTATTATAATTATATATTATATTCTTTAACAAAATTATTAAATACATATAAAATTATTATAATTAATAATTAATAATAAGTATATTTTTATATAATACAAAATATAATTAATAATTAATAATAAGTATATTTTTATATAATACAAAATATAATTAATATAATATATATTTAATATAATAGTAATATTAGATTAAATTATATATAATATAATTATATTTATTATTATATAATAGTATATATAGGCTTTTACCTGATATTTTAGAGGATTTTACCATTACACTACATTTGGTTTACCATTAAATGGTAGTTGAAACTTGTTTTCCAACGACACAATAGTGGTTTCTAGGCATGAGATTTGTTTCATGCTCAAATCTCACAATATATGTAGCCTATTAGCTAATACAAAGAGAGATAGAAACTAAAAAGATGGAGAATGAGAGAAAGAGATGAACTTAGATAGATAGGGAGAGAGAGAAAGAGAGAGAGCACGAGAGAAATATAAGAGATACAAAGGACAAGAGAGAGAGAAAAGAGAAACTAAATTTTGATTGGTTATTTCATGTCAAAAATCCAAGGATGGCATGTGTCCTTGGGGAGTTATGCTCAAGGTAGCATGCCATTTGATTAAAGATATGATAATTCTCCTTTAAGACCTCTTCAATGTACCCATTGCACACTTAAGGAGACAAAGATAAATAGAGGGAAGAAAATATAGAGAGAGAGGGGGGGAGATAATGAGAAATATACAAATAGAAAGGGATACAAAGAGATAGAGAGAGGTAGAGAAATAAAGAGATAAGGATGAATAGATAGAGATATAGGGAGGGTGATTGATATAGCTCGCCCTGTCGCTATCTATCTCTCTGTATCTCCCACTATCTATGTCACTCCCTCTTCCCCCCTCTATTTATTGAGCTATCTCTCCCTCTCCCCCCTTTCTCTCTCATTCACTCCATCTCTCCCTCCATCTCTCCTACTCTATATCTCTATCTCTATTTCTCTTTTTATCTCCCTCTCACTCCTCTCTCTATCTCTTTCTATCCATATCTTTCTCTACCTCTATCACGATCTCTCTATTTCTTTCACCATCCCCCTCTATCTCTCTATATCACCCCCTTTCTATGTCTCTCCCTCTCTCTCTCCCTTTCTATACGATATATCCCTCCACCATAGAACCCTCAGGATGTGCTCTTTCTCTAACCAAAGCCTTCAAAACTTTCAAGTGCCTCTCAACCATCCACATTGACCGTGTGTGTACAGGTCCACACACTTCAATCTCCTCAACTTAGTGTATGAGGTAGTGTTGTTGTGCATTGAAAAATGTCGAAGGTAGACACTTTGGCATTTCACACATTAGACAATAAATTTTTCTCTTCCAATAATTTATATCTTCTTTATGGATTTCTTTAGATGAAATCCATCTACAAATAATTCAAGGCACAAATATATTAACGAGATTTAACAAAAATATATAATATATTACATAACAAATTAAAAAAATGTCAATTATAAGATCTATACAACGAATTGAACAAATATCGCTACTTACCTCATGTATTTTTTAAAATCATATATAACTTGCTTGACATTGTTGTCAAAATTTTTTGGGAGAGATAGAGGTAGAACGTACTGCAACAATTATAAAATGATCTTTTCATTATTTTTTCAAAAGTAGTAAACATAATACACTGAAAAATACATGCAGTATATAAATATATATATAATATATTAGAATAATTACCTTAATGAAGGTATGCCAATCATGTGTTTTCATCCTTGACCCAAATTCACCTTTCTCTATTATGATATTGTTTATGTTTGCAGCAAATCCTCTAGGAAATCGAATTTTTCATGACTTCTTTTATAGCATTGTTTTATTGCTCTGTTAATAACAAAGGAAGGGAACTTATATTAATTTGGTCTCCATCACTATTTAATTGAATGACATTTTTCATTGCATGATTGGCTTCCTGAATGTCACTAAAATTTTTGACAAATTTTTCTTTGTCATGCCTTCCATCCAATATTTTCCATAATGTTTCAGTTATATTCTTTTCGATATGTATTGTATCAAACAAATGCACAATTTTTAGTTGCTCATAGTAGGGAAACCTACTAAAATTTCTAGGATAACTTTTGAGTCCCTGTGGAAGTTGACCATTAATACCTTGATGACCTTCATGAAGCATATAAGTTAAACAAATTAACAATGACAATCATTGTCAATTACAACATTAGTAAACAAAAAATAATATAAAAATATAAATTCTA
>VDFB02363640.1:0-39543 GCA_007258455.2 Sequoia sempervirens
GGAAATATGATTATGATTCAGTATTGGGAAAAGTTCACAAATTTGTTGAAGTATGTGCCTCAGTATCAGCGGGATGAATGGTTTTGTGTCTAGAAATTTATAATGGAACTCAGACCCCACATAGGAGGTGAGGTGGATATACACGAACCTCAAACCATGTATGAAGTTTTTCAAAAGGCCACCAAATAGGAACAGAAGTTGTAGCAGTTGTCTAATCTTCGTAGCAATTCAGGTTCTAAGTCTCAGTATGGAAATAAAAGATTTCATAAGGGGGAAAAGAGCCATCAGATTCATAACCTCAAGAGGGAAAGTGAAGTGCAGGAAAAGGGAAATGATGGTAACAGTGGAAGGAGTAAGAAAGCCAATAAGGGTAAGGCCAAGGATGGCCATGCACAGAAAGGCTTTAAGGAGGACAATCCAGGAAGTCGCAAGGGGCCTCGTGATGGATGTTATACATGTGAGGGCGATCATTATGCCTCAAATTTTCCTCAATAGTCAAAGATCCGAAGGGAAGGAAGCTATCAGTAGACACACCAGATCCACATTGTAGTGGACAACAAGCAGGTAGAATACCAGGATTTTCCAATTCAGCTAACAGGTAAGCTCTATGGCCAAACTGTCTCTATCTTAATTGATAATGGAGCTACCAAATGTTTTGTAGATCCTAGAATAATATCTAAGGTACCCATTAGATCGGGGTACATGGAAAACTCATGGATAGTCCAGTATGGAAATCGAACAGAGCAGAGGGTAGATACCTGTCTCTTTTGTAGTGAGTTAGAACTTCCAACCTTCCAAACCCAGGTTAACTTGTTTGTGGCACCCTTAGGCTCATATGATGTGATTTTGGGAATAAATTGGTTATTTGAGCATAAAGCTTTAGTGAACTATGAGGATAAGGTGGTCAACTATTTGGATTATTTTGGAAACCCAGTGGAGGTTTGTGGAATTCAAAGACCCTTAGAGCTTAGACAGATTTCTGCAATGCAACTCAAGAAAGTTCGTCAAAAGGGATGTGCAATTTATGTAGTGCATATTAGTAATCCTAACAACAGGGAGCCATATTTAGATGACTATCCTATTCTCAAGGAGTTTTGAGATGTATTCCTTGAGGAACTTACGAAATTACTTCTAAAGCAAGAATTTGATTTTTCTATCGACTTGTTTCTAGGAGCTAAGCCTCAATCCAAGGCACCCTATCGAATCACCACTATAGAACTATATGAGTTGAAGGCCTAGCTAATGGAATTGTTGGACAAGGGACTCATAAGACCCAGTGTGTCTCCTTAGGGAGCACTGATTATTTTTGTGAAAAATAAAATGGAACTTTACGACTATGTATAGATTATCAAATGTTGGACAAGGTTACCATCAAGAACCGACATCCACTTTCAAGGATTGATGAATTGTTTGACCAGATGAAGGGAGAAATGATGTTCTCCAAAATTGATCTTAGGTCAGGGTACCATCAGTTGAGGATTAAGGAAGAAGATATTTCGAAGACCGCATTCAGAACTCGATATGGACATTATGAGTTCATAGTGGTACCTTTTGGCTTAACTAATGCACCAACAGCCTTCATGAACCTTATGAATAGTGTGTTTAGGGACTATTTGGATGAATTTGTCTTAATATTCATTGATGACATCTTAGTCTACTCAAAGATTGTCGAAGAGCATGATAGACATTTGAAAATAGTTTTTCAATGACTGAGAGAAAGGAAACTCTTTGGTAAGTTGTCCAAGTGTTCCTTTTATCAAGACCAAGTGCACTACTCAGGTCATATAATTTTAGTTGAAGGAGTCTCCGTGGACACCGAAAAGATCAAGGCAATTTTGGAATGGCCAATGCCACAAAATGTGTTAGAATTTTGTAGTTTAATGGGCCTCACAGGGTACTATAGGAAGTTTGTGCAAGGGTTTTCCCATATTACATCTCCCATCACCTCACTCCAAAGGAAGGGAACACAGTTTGAATGGACCAAAAAATGCGAACAAGCATTCCAACTCCTAAAGGAGAGGCTCATGACAGCGCTAGTGCTAACTATTCCTAATCCTGATGGGAGATTCACAGTAATTATAGATGCCTCTGGAGAAGGATTGGGAGCAGTGTTAATGCAAGACGGACAAGTGGTGGCATATGAATAAAGGAAGCTCAAGCAGCATGAAGTGAACTATGCTTTGGGAAATCCATTTGAACTCGAGACAAACCATTTGGGGTTGAGATATATATTTACCTAGCCAAACCTTAATGTACGACAGAGAAGGTGGTTATAGTTCTTTAGCGAATATGACTTTGGAATTGAAGATATAAAAGGGAAAGAGAATAGAGTGGTTGATGCTCTCAGTAGACAAAGACATATGACAACCATGATCTCAACAAGGTCTAATTTGAGGCAACAAGTAATTCAGAAACTAGCGGGGATGAGCACTATGAAAGAGCGAAGAATACCCTAGTAGAAAATTCTTTTGATCATTGATTTGATGGGTACGAGATCGAACCAGATGGTATTTTGAGGTACCAGAGGAGAATGTATATTCCAAATGTTGGAGAGCTAAGAAAGTTGGTTTTGGAAGTTCACAAGGTACCTTACTCAAGACACCCCAATGTATCTAAGAAGATCGCGAAGTTGAAGACTTTGTATTTTTGGCCTAAACACAAGAAAGATGTAGTGGAGTATGTAGCCAGATGCTTGGAGTTCCAACGAGTCAAGGCTAAGCATGCACACCCAGTCGGGTTATTGTATCCCCATGACATACCTGAGTATAAGTGGCAGGTGATCAATATGGATTTCGTACAAGGGTTTCCTTTAAGCAAGAATAAGCATGATGTCATCTTGGTTGTGATTGATAAGTTGACCAAGGTTACGCATTTCATTCTAGGAAAACTTAAGGATGGATTGTTGACCCTAGAAAAGAAATTTGTTCAGGAGATTTTTTGTTTGCATGGAGTGCCAAAGACTATCATTTTTTATAGGGACACACAGATGACGTCAAGGTTTTGGACAACCTTGAATGCAACATTGGGGAGTAAATTGAATTTTAGCTCAGCTTATCATCCTCAGATTGATGGGAAGACAAAGAGGGTGAACCAGGTAATCAAAGACATCCTCTGAATGTCTTGTATGGACCAACAATATAGGTGGGACAAATATTTTCCTTTGGTGGAATTTTCTTACAATAACTCCTATCATACTTCCTTAGGCATGGAACCATTTGAGGCCTTGTATGGGTGAAAGTTTCATACCCCCATCAGTTGGGATAAATTGGAGGATAGGATCATAGTAGGACCAGAAATGCTTAAGGAAATGGAAGAGAAAATGCGGGTCATTAAGAGCAGATTGAAAGAGGTGGCAAACCGACAAAAGAGTTATGCCGACAAGAACCGAACTCAGAGTCGATTCGTAATAGGGGAAAAGGTTTTCTTGAGAGTTAAACCTCATAAAAGCTCGATTGCTTTTGGAAATTCTTCCAAGTTGGCCCCAAGATATGTGGGACCGTTTGAAGTCCTGGAAGTGATTAACTCAGTTCTTATAGACTAACTCTACCACCTGCTCTAGCTCGACTTCATAATATGTTTCATGTTTCTTTGCTTAAGCCATATAACCCTGACTTGACTCGTGTACTTGATTGGAAATATTTGCAGGTATAAGATCCAGGAGTGGTGCTAGTGGAGCCCATTAGAATCATGGATAGGTGCAATGTTAAGTTGTGGAACAGAGAAATCGCACAATTTAAGGTCCAATGGGACCAATATTTTGAGGACAGTGCTACATGGGAGGATGCGGAAGAAATAGAATGCTCCTTTCCACATATCTACTTTCTTGAAAGAGAAACTCAATAATCTTGTTTTATATTTCTTTTGGTTTGAGATACTATGATATTTCATGCTTTAAAATTTTGAGATGCTGAAATAGACATATATTTTGGAAATGATTTTGAAATAGACATATATTTCATGAGATGTTGAAATAGACATATATTTTGGGAATGATGTTGAAATAGACATGTATTTCATGAGATGTTGAAATAGACATATATTTTGAAATGATGTTGAAATAGACATATATTTCATGAGATGTTGAAATAAACACATATTTTGAGATGATGTTGAAATAGACATATATTTCATGAGATCTTGGACAGACATATATTTTCAAAGGATGTTGAAATAAACATAAATGGTCAAGAGTGATGTGATGTCATTCATTTTGACCTACTAGACATCGAGACGATGTCTCTTCCAAGAGGGGAAGGATGTCATAACCCAATTTCATTATATATTTATTTAAATACGAAAAATTGAATTGTTGATGAAATTCAATTAAATATTAAATGGAGATTTTGGAATATTTGTATGTTGAATATGATGATTTGACTAATGTTGACTTTATGAAAATCTAAAAATTATTTTTTATATATATTTCATCAAGGATTGAACATTACTGATCAATTTGCAAGTATGTGCAGTAGCAGGGTGACAAGATGAAGGATGAGAACTCAGTTGAAGTAGGATTGTTTAGTTGGATCGAATGGTAAGCTAGTTGGAATCTGGGTGCACACACCACAAGTAGTGTGATAACTTGCATTTGACTAACTTGCATATACAAGAAAAAGAAAATTTCCTCCAATATGAATTATTTTAATGCTTACAAATGAATGGATAGTAGATTTAAATGTCTATTCAAAGCTTGTATATGAGTGATTTTATTTAAAATACACAATCACACCTATATATATATAAATATATTTATACATACCTCTCTCTATATACATATATAAATATATATGTATATATACATATATAAATATATATGTATATATATACATACATAAATATATATGTATATATGTATGTTATTCGAATATATGAAAGATGTGAATGGAGCCATTTAATATGACTAAAGAAACATCTATGTAAGTATATATGTATACATAATACTTGTATATATATATATATATATGTATACGTACATATATATATGCATTCATAATCAAATTCAAAATTTGAAATGTAAGTGATAACCGATATGCAATGAAATCGAACGTAGAAGATCATGAAATATATTCCAAGGCAAACCCATGATAGTCGTGGCCTACAAAATCATCAAGCCAATGTTCAAATTTAGGGGCGGCGATGGCCATGAAAAAAAGGCCATAATGATAGTAATTGACTGCATGCAAAGGGGCGATTTTCCATTTCTATGTAGAGTGTGGGAAAAAAACAGAGGATGATTTTTTGGAAGGAGATCAACAAGCAGTGGAAAAGGCTAGAGAAAAAGCTCAACCATGATGTAAGCTTGGCTTTTCTAGAAAACCATATTGAATTGCATTGTTTGGTTATCATATCGATAGCACAATAGAATGAAAAATTTGTTGTTTTGTATGAGTACGTGACTCATCTTGAGCCAATTCCACAGAATAGCGACACCCATAGAGGGATCACCAAGCTTTGTCCTACTGTCTTGGTTAATCTATTAAGCTTATTGGCTAGCCTCTTTGCTAGACCGACGTCTCTTTATGAGTCTTTTCTACCAATGATTGCATGATAGTTGCGCACCGTTGAAACCACATTGTGGCTATCGAAATGAAGAATTTTGATAGAATGTGTAACTCAAATAAATGGAAGACCATAGGGATCGAAGATCAACCCTACCCAAGGATACCATCCTCTATAACTCTTGATAGAATAGTCGGTATTTTCATTTTCTATTGCAATGTTTACCAATATCAACAAGGCTAATAATAAAATAAAGGGAAGCCTTTATACTATAAATGTGAAGTTGTGCTATATGAAGAGGATTATCCTCGACTCCCTTGTAGTATGTAAGTTTGGCCCCTGGTAAGCCATGTAGGGAATCGATAGGGGCAAGTTGCTTGAAATGTCTCCTCATATTTGCATGGTATATATATTTTTTTTGTTCTATTGCTTTTGATATGGGCAAGTGGTGATGTTGTAAGGGTGAATTTTCTTAGTATTTTTCTTTGGAATCTTTGAAGGACCACCCGAACCTTGAAATGTGTCAAATCTTGAGTTAACATAGTCAATAAGGCTACCTAGAAAAGGCACAATTATGGATTGGATTACAGAGTTCTTATGTTTTCTCTTATCACTACCATATAGTTTTAAATTTACAAAAAGGAAACTGTATAGCATTTGAAGAACATGAATTTTGCTCTATTTATGAAATAGGGTTTTGATGTTTAGATTTCAAATAGTAATAGAGTAGATGACAATGCCTTATTATTTTCTTATTCTTTTAATGTAGTTGTATAATTCTGATCTTGATAAAGGACAAGGCAACTGTAGAAATGCATGCAAAGACTCTGACTTGTTGAAAGTTATCCTTGTACAGTGAATGTTCATAAGCAAATAATTTATTTGATGACTATTTAGAATGTAACAACTTATTTGATGACCGTTTAGAATGTAACAACTTATTTGCTTAGTATGTTCAGTAAGAAATAATACATACTTGGATAAAACAATGGATGATCATGTGCAAACAACTTATTTGATGATTGTGTATAATGTAAATAGTTTACTTGTTAAGTCTGATTATTAGGAAACAAAATTTGTATAAAAACAATGAATGATCATGTGGAAACAACAATGTTAAGGTTAAACAGTAAACAAGAAACTGTTATCATAAACTTGCTCAAAATATTTATTTTGACTATGAAATGCCATTCAGAAAGTAGTTAGTAGATTGCAAATATGCACAAAATTTAACATTAGTAGGCACATATATATGTATACACATAGACTTCGTCTATGTAAATACATATACTTGTGACATGCCTTCTTTTGTTTTTTTGATACTTTCTACAAGGGAAATGCTTAAGATGCTAAGTAGACATAGTCATAAGAATGATTTGACAGATCATTGAAATATGTTGTCAAACTTGAAAACCTGAATTTTGTTTCTTCTTTGAAGACTCGTGTGGAATAATAGTTATACACCGAAAAAGAACAGTAGTACCTTAGTTGACTAGAGCACCTATGGGTAGTTTCTACTAAGAGGTTGATAGTTGTTACATTAGAAAGTTACCTTTTGGGATGAGTGTCGAAATGGAATTCAGAGAGTATAGGTTTGCTTTACTAGAACCTATCATTTGTTGTTGTGTCAACACACTTTTTATGCTTTTCTAGGCAATATGGTTCATTATGTATGTATTAATGAACTCTATGATTTCAAAGCTATGATTTCACTCCCTGCCATTCTTGGCATAGATCTTGCATTTTCTTTTTCTAACATAGAAGAAATAATTTGCATGTTGATGTTGGGCATGCACCAGTTTCCACCTTGTAGGTTGTTCTCTTGCTAAACTTTTTGTGCAGGGTCGGGCATTCTTCAAGTCAGAAGAATACCGGGGAACCGTAAACTTTGTGGTTGGGTGGTAAAGCGCTTCAACCATGTTCTCATCCACCAGTGGAGTCGAGTGATGAAGAAGAACCTTAATGTTCACCAGACTAGTATAGTCTATGTTGTAACTTGATGTAACTATCATTTAAGTACTTGATGAGAAATTTACCTTGAAATGATATTAGGGCCTTGGTGCCAAGTGAACATTATATTGTAATTTGACTTTTGAAGAGAATGTAATAATCTTTAACTCTTTTAAATGGACATGTGTAGCTATAATTGACTTTATTCACTAATTATGTCACTCTAATTTTGGAGTATATTCTTGTGTCATTTACAATAATTATTAAATAAGGAATAATTAGAAATAGGCTATTACAATACCAAATCAGCTAGCAGAGGCACTGATGGAAGATCACTAGCCTCTCATAGTAGACTTCCCAGATGAAATTATATTGTTGATAGAAAAGACAAGCCATAAGACCTTATACTTTGACAGGTCCCACACTCAACATGGCTCTGAAGCAGGTATCCTATTTCTCACACCCCAAGGAGATAGTATACCTAAGGCATACAAAATCTATTTCCCATGTACAATAATATCTCAAAGTATGAAGCCCTAATCACAAGACTCAAGATGAATATTGAATGGAGGATAAAAGAACTATAGGTCTTCAAAGACTCTCAACTAGTAATAAGGCAAGTGAATGATGAGTATCAAACAAAAGATGACAAGTTGATGCAGTATAAAAGAATGGCGGATAGCTTCAAGGAATATTTTGTCATCATAAGATTTGAATAGATTCCCTAGATCAACAATAGAGCAATTGATGCCATGGAAACAATAGGTTTGCTTCTTGATATTTCGTAGAACATTCCTAAGTATGAGTTCCTTGTAGAGCAATTACTCATACCAGCATGTGATATCCCAGAATCAGAACTAGTGTGTGTTGTTGTTGGTCCTAATTCACCATGGTACTAAGACACATTCGATTACATCCAACATGATATCATATCGCTTGACCTAACAAAAATTCAAAAGAAGACCTTTACCCATAGGACTTCCCAATTCACGATCATGGGAGATACCTTACATCGTCAAAGTTTAGATGGTATGTTACTTTGATGTCTTAATGTAGAAGAAGCTCAAACTACCTTAATAGAGGTACATGAAGGAATTTGTGGGTCCCACTCTAGTGGACCTAACCTTGTACAAAAAATGCTGAGAACAAGGTATTATTGGCCCCTCATGGAACAAGAGTGTATTCAATATTCTCGAAAATGTCATCAATGCCAGTAGCATAGTGACCTTGTTCACGCACCAACATAGGAGTTGAGACTTGCAACAATACCACAACCTTTTTCGCAATGGGGATTATACTTGGTAGGTAAGATTTCTCCTGCTTCCTCTAACGGTCATAAGTTTATTATTATCGCAACTGAATATTTCACTAAATGGATAGAAGCAATTCCATTAACCTACATCACAGGAAAACAAATATCCAAGTTCATTTTGAATTATCTAATTTGTATGTATGGAATTCCCTAAACAATCATAATGGATAATGGAACCCATTTTAAGAATCAATAAATCCAAGAGTTTTGTTCCAAGTTCTCTATCCAGCACTGATTCTCCACACCCTACTACCCCCAAGGAAACTGTCAATTTCAAGCATCTAACAAAACCATCCTAAAAATACTAAAGAAGACTGTTAATGACACGTTCAGGATTGGAATTTGCAATTGAACCCAACCCTATGGGCTTATCAAACCAATATTTGAACACCTATAGGTGCCACACCTTTCTCCTTGTTCTACAGATCAGAAGCTATCTTACCTATCGAAGTCAAAATCCCCTCATTACGAATATCATTAAAAGGCATGTTCAACAACGAAGAGTATCGAGTATCTAGATTAAATAAGTTGAAATTCCTAGACAAAAGGCATTTGAGCATGTTAAACCATCTTTAGGTTTATCAAAATCGGCTCAAACGAAACTATGATAAAAAGATCAAAGACAAAAAAAAATCAAGTTAGTGACTTGGTACTCAAAGAGAATTAGAAGGTACAGCTGAATCAAGATGGAAAAGGTAAGTTTGAACCCAATTGGTTAAGCCCATTCATTATCACAGCAAGCTATGGTTCAGGAGCTTATCAATTAGATACTCCTGAAGGAGAACCTTTAGCCGAACCGCCAAACAATAGCCATCTCAAGAGGTTCTATACTTAAAAAATGTCAAAATACCCTAGGAAAAAGGGTAAAAATCCAAAAAAATTGAAAAGATAAAAAAGCAAAACAAATCAAAAAGCAAGAAAAAAAGTAAAGAGAAATAAAACATTCTTTAAGTGAAAACCACCCTGTGGCGCCTCTAAAATAGGTACCGTAGTGAAAACTTGGCAAACAAGCACTACATTTTGAATAAGACTTGCATCGTTATCCATCAGTGCTATCTAAGGCACCCACCCATTCGTTCCATAATAAAACATGTGTCCAATGATGGCTTAATGACTGATTACATATTGAACCTTGTTGCACCATCTACATTCGTCCCTCCTAGAGAAGGTAGTCTTGTCTCGAATTGGGGGCAACTTCTCAAAACTGGTCATGGATTAGATCCTTGAGTGTCCCATCATGGTAAAAAACTATCAAAAATCAAAAACATCCAAAAAATAAACAAAGTTGTAAAACATCAAAATCCCAAAAAACATGTTGCGCTTTGAATCAACACCAATCAAACTACATGGTCTCTGCGTGTACAACATAAGCAAGGCTTATCAGTCCCCGAGGCCTTATGTCAATCCCCTTAGGTATTTATCATGCTTTCTTTCAACTTGGTCAAAAAATTCAAAATCCAAAAACATCTAGAAAACAAACAAAGAATTCATTTAAAACAAATGTTGTTACCCGTCCCATGTCGAAGTGTGTTTGAAGAGATGTTGGATTGTTTGTTGTATCAATGCGAAGCCTCCGTTGTGCATAGAAAAAGCTTCAAAGATGCGATATGTTTGATCAAAGATGTATGCAAAAATCTTCAAAAGGTTAATTACGATTTCTGCATTACTTCGTTGTGCAAAATATGTCGATTCTCTGATCGTTTTTGAGAAGAAAGATGGTTGTTATATAGAATTTGTGTTTCGAAATGAATGCTAGAGATCACATAGTAGAATATCTTGATCAATGGTCTGAAACCGTTGAGAGGATTTAGATGGGAATAATCAGTGTATTTTGATTACGTAATTTGTGTGATTGAAGAAATCAATTTGAGTGTTCGGTGGAATTAAGGAAATAGATTGAATAATTTGTGGAATTGAAGAATGCATGGATCAGTTAGCCAATCAGATCAAGCAATTGGGGGATCATAATTTGCTCCATCATGAAAGTGGGTGAGGATAATTAATTAATTGATCTAATTAATTAATCTTTTGAGTTGAACGTGCAAATCAAGTTTGACTTTTGCAAACAAAGTTGTATTTGTTTGACTTGACCTTTTTGATGATGTTTTGAATAATTTATTCAATTATTCATGTTTAGGGGAAAGTGATTTAATTAAACTATTATGTTTTAATAATTTAATTGATTTAGGGGAATAAGGTAAATTAGTGACATAATTAAATAATTGATGTTATTTAACTAATCAAAAAGAATAAAGTTAGATTAGGACTTTATTAAAATAATGAAATTTATTTAATTAGTCAAAAATGGTGGAAAAGTGAATTAGTTAAGTAATGTAATATTATTCAATTAATAGAGGAAATTAGGGTTTTTTTATGTATTTGATCAAAAATGCAGTGATATTTAGTGATAATGATGTCGATGATGATAAAATGTCATTTAGGATGTGTACCATTTCGGAGGTGCTTTGGATAAGTATCGTGGTGAAAACCTACAAAATAGGTGCAATGCATATTCGATTACCACTCTACCATCTATCACTACTCTATCAAATTTTGTCCATAACAACCTGATCATAGTCTCCTTCATAATAAAATCTCTCACCTCTCTCATGGCCTAAGAATGATTAACATTTAACATCAACCACTTATCATATTCATCCCTTTTCATAATAACAGGTCATGTACCAAACTGGAGGAAATTATCGATCTAGGGTTTCAAAAGGATCTTACACATGGTATCCAAGGATATTATCACAAAAGTACAAAAACATCAAAACATTCAACAAAATTCAAAAACATTCAAATATTCCTTAAAAAATCCAAAATAGTCATAAAATGTCAAAAAAATTGAAAACAACATTAGCCATCCAACATGTACTAATGTTAGTCCTAATAGTCAAACTATGTGCCTTTGTGCGTGTATGTAGGAAAATTTGTCATTGATGTGCCCCTGAGGCCTAGTTTTGTCTCGTAGGGTCCGTCATAATAAATTGTCAATCCATATCACACATTAAACAGTTGAAGTATGTTACCTCTATGTGTATCACGTAGGCAAGGCCATCATTGATGAGCCCCTAAGGCATAGGTTAGTCCCTTAGGGTCCATCATAATAAACTTTTCATCACCATCCAAAATTCCATAATAAAATTATCCCTTGTCAAGAACTGACATGTTAAACACAAGCAAATCATCCCATAGAAAACCAAGCTCAACAAATCATAGAATAACAGATGAAACTACCAAACTAGCCTTCAACCTAGCTTATCAATTGTTTATGTATCTGTCAATGGTACCTATCTTATCAAAAATACTTTGTCTTCTACGGTGTTGCATTCTTAAACGAAACAAGGCATCTTACACGAAATGATTCACTCCTTAAAACATGCACAATCTTTTGAAAGCATATCAAACACCTGTCAGTGGACAACAAGATCTAAATAGTTGTGGACATGTTTGGTCTAGTTAAGTCTTATCTTATATGATTTATCTTATTTCATGTTCCTAAGCTACTCAATGATATCCATAAGTGATTAGAGTAGTGATGATGGATCGTGATGTTTCTTTTTTTTATTTCTACTTGTGGTTTGTCTTGGTAACCTGACTAGGGAAACTAAGTACTTTATGTGTGATCAGAGTTCCATTTAGAATAATCAAAACATCCTATGTAATTCAAAGGTTAGTTAACACTTTCTTGCATCAGGATTAACATTCTCTATGGTTATTTCCTCATTTATTCCAACAAGGTTCTATTGTTACTAGTATGAATCAGGGCACTCCTTGTCTAATGTGTTTGAATCTTTAACAAACAGATACTAACATCACCAATGTTTATCTCAACTTGGTGTACACTATCCACATGCCCATATATCATAATCTTTAGGCAAACAAAAACAAAAGTCATCTTTGCAATTCATGCTTAGGTGTGCATACATCCGCTTGTCCCATAATAAAACACTTTATGATGATAAAACATGCACTATTGAAAGATTAAATACTGTCAATCATTACATCAAGCTTGATTTGGGTGAGCAATCCATATAACTATTCTCCATTCCTTGCTAATGATCTCTTCTCACTAATATTTTTTCTATTAGTCCCTGCAGACATCTCAGTGACGTACTATGACACACAAAAAAAAATATATTAGTTGCATCATCCTACATCCATAATCATGTTAGAACATCATATATCACATGCATATAGGTCATAAATATTGCATAAAAAAATGAAAAACATAGATAACATTGCATTTCACTTTTAGAATCATCATCCACATAGTATCATATAAAACATGACATAACATGTCCCAAACATATAATGTCATCATGCATATAGATCATATAAGAAAAATAAATCCCATCATAGATCATAAGCAGTAGATATCCATACATCATGTCATACATATAAGAATAAATCAATATCATGTGCATCCATCCATACATCAGAGAAAAACATAACATCATATGCATCCATAAGCATCCATGACATAGAAACATGCATATAGAGCATAACATAACATGCATATAGAGTATATTAAACATAACATGCATATAGAGTATATTAAACATAACATGCATATAGAGTATATTGAACATAGCATGCATATAGAGCATATATTCATTGCTAAAAATGATGCATCTCATATATATATCCAAAAAAATGTGTCATAATACAAAATCAAGGGAGTATCAAAAATGGAGCTCGCAGGCTCAATAAAAAATACATATGTCCATATATGCAAAATTTGGCTATCCAAAGTTGCCTCTATCCTTTTTGGTGAGTGATCTAGTGAAGGCATATCCTATCTCTTCCCTGACTTGGATGGTCCTGTGGGATCCCTGCATGGATGAAGGGGTGGTCGGTCATATGGAGACTTCCTCAGTCCTGAAACTCCCCGACTGCTCTATAACCAGTGTGAGTGGGATCTACTATGACTCTGGATTTAGGTAAAGCTCGGTTCCCTCTCGATTGCTAGCATTGCACCCTCATATAAGTCACAATAGTATTGCGCCTCTCTATTAGCTTGATATAGTGTGAGGGATAAATATGCACTGGAGCCACTAATAGAATCAATAAAATGGAGCAATCGCTCCAATACCCTCTATGTTCTAATAATGACCATATTGAGCTCTGCAGTCAACTATGCAACCTAACACTGTAAACCATGTACTTGCGCTAGTGTATCCTAGAGTTGTGCATGCATGGATGCCATCTATGGATTAGGTGTCCCCTCCTCCACCTCCTCCTCCATAATATCTCAGATGGCCTCTCTAATAGGTACATCCTACCACCCCTGAACATCCATGACCACCTCCCATGCCGCCTCCTCCTCCTCACCTACCACATCATCTATCTCCATCTCTGCCTCTACATGTACCTCCTATTGAGGACCATCCTCTATCCTCATTTCCCCCTCCTCCCTGATGGGAGATAGTGGCTTACGAATAACTGGTGGCACCCAACCTTTTACTTGGCATCTATCACCCCCCTCTCCATCCCTACCACTGCCACCACCATCATTGTCTCCATCCCTCCTACCACCTCCCCTACCTTCATCCCTGCCACTCCAAATCAATCATATCCCCCACAGCCTGCCCCATGGACCTCTCCCTAGCCTCTCAATAGGTGTTGGAAAATAAAAATCTATAAGCAGCATTGGCCTATGTTAAGCCCATGCATCATACTCAGGCATCGTGCCCACATCTGCTAGCTCTATTGGTACTCCCCACTGAACTAGTTGAAACTCTACGAACTCCTAGATAGCCTCCTAGGGACTGATCATGGGTCCCCACTAAGATACCTCGTGAGTTGATCTCACGTACTCTACTACACCGACAGGCTCCCCTATCTCTCACCAAACTAACGTAGAACCTTCTCTAAAAACTACCACTCCATGATACGTTGGCTAAGATATATTGTACAACCAATCAAATATCGAGCTTGCTTAGAATAGGGAAGGTGCTCGACATCATCCTCCCAAGGTACACACTGTTGGTTAGGCCACTATGTGAATGAATCAAGAAAATCAATGGTGTGTCTCTAATATCCAACTTCCACCGCATATGTCTATGTTATGGCCCCACCATACATGTACATGTATGGCAACCCTAGTGGCAAGTCTCTATCTGTAATTGGTTTGAACATAGCTATAGGCTCCCATGCCTAAACCATAAGCAATTTTGTGCCACATCCAATGGAACAAGTACTCCAATAGGTGACATCGTTAATATGTAAATATAGCATCACTAACATGTAAGGGCCCCGTGCATACATTGTACCCTCCTCCATCATGTCGACCAACATCCACTCCATCCAATAAGAAACCCATGTCCTTTCCTATCAGGTATGACTACCCTTGTGATAACACTATAGACAATAATGATGAGTCGCTCATATCTATCCATGAGGGTATCCCAACAAATCTTGTACTCCTCTACTCTGAGATCATCAATCTCAAAGCATATTTGCATCACCGCTAGCCCAAAATGAGGATCATAGATCATCATATCACCGTGAATAGGAATCCTTAGAATACACAATATGTCTTCCAAGGTCAAGATGACCTCTCTAGTCGGTAAGTGGAAGGAGTTGGTCTCAGAGTGCCACCTCTCAACAAGAGTAGTCAATAGTCTTCGATCATCCTGCACCTCGAGCATGAACGTCACATGGTATGAAACAAGCACATGAAAAGTACTCCTATTGTATCATACAAATGATTTTGTAATGCAAACGATGAGGGTCGACTCTCTTGAGTATAGATCAGTAAAAGTCTCACTTGTGCTCAAAAAGCACATTACATCAATCAGGACGCCTAAACAAACCTATTTAACCTTTTACACTTTGAAAAATTTACCAAAACCTAAGTCAAATTTGATCATAGTCAGATGCATCACACCTTTTCACAAATGTGGATTACATATGCAGCTTGCATTCACTTTTGTGTCATTTCAACATATGCGGTGCATTGTCAAACAATTATGTCACACATTTCATATGCAGCGCTAATTCCTACATATGTGGTGCAATTTAAAAATTATGGTGCACGTTAAACTTGTGAGCCATCTATAGTTGTGGTGCACCACAAAAATGTGATGCACCAGCCAATAGATGCAGCGAACACAATGAAAAATATGGTGTAGAAATTGCACTGCATCTATTTGGTCATTTTTGACCCCTAAAATATACTGAAAAATGACAAAATTTCAAAGCAAGAAAGGGTTACATACCGCATTGCCTAATCCCTCAAGTCGTCGAAAGGTTCACACTTGATATCCTCAATGAGTGCTCACTAGAATTGGTGCCATAGCTTCACTCCTCTTTGTTGGGAAAATGTGTCTCAACCTTGCAATTATATGCAGTTTACTATTGATAGGATGTATATATATTTATATATATGTTTCCTAGTTACACCGATAGGTGTATACAATGGTAGCAAGGAGCGAAATGTGAGTGTTAACTTTTTTCAGGAAACTTCTAGAATGGCTAACTTACATTAAATAAAGGATATATTATAAATCTAGACCGTTCATTATTAGGTTTTAGATCTAATGACAAATATTTTGTTGGCCTATCTTGCCCTAGAATGTAACTCTATTTTATGAGGGCGTTGTATTACGACTACGGTAGAGAGACGATGATGTGTCTGAGAGTCTGATAGCAATCGTGTTGTCTCTTGATCTTTGAGTGGTGATACTCTTGTGAGAAGCTTTCTCTGCAAGTATATTGTAATATTTGTGATTTTCTAAATAATCTATTGGGTGGCTTACGGAGTGTGGGGTTCTTCTTCCGAAAGGGTTTTCCCCACGTAAATCACTGTGTTGTGGTATGCATGATATTTGTGTTTATTTTTGTTTAAGTTTATGTAACTGTTAAAGATCTACAAAAGTTTTGCATTATTCTTCTCTCAAGATTAGTGTAGGAAGTTGTTCCACTACCTTAGCTTCCTTACAAGTGGTATCAGAGCTTGATCACCTTTGGTTTCAGTTGTGGGTTATTGGGTTTTATGAACTAATCTAGGTTTGAGTGGGAGCTTGTGTAGAAGACACTTTGTGATCTTGTTGTAGGAATTTTCAGATGGCAAGTTCATCAGAGAGAATAGAGGTGAAGAAATTTTCTAGATATAATTTTGAGATGTGGAAGCTAAAAATGGAGGATCTATTAATAGATTGAGATCTATGGGATGTTGTTGATGAGAATGTTTCAAGGCCTGCAGATCCTACTTAGGCTACTCAATATGATGTTATGGACCGTAAAGCCAACAGTCTAATCAGATTGTGCTTGGCAGACTCTATTTTAATTAATGTCTGTGAGACCTCTGCACATAAACTATGGAAGAAGCTTGGTGAGATGTATTAGGCCAAATCTTTAGTGAACAAGATTTTCTTGAGGAAGAAGTTGTATTCCTTGAGAATGGAAGAGGGTGGATGAATCACAGACCACTTGGAAGCATTCAATATGTTGGTGGCTCAATTGGCATCAGTTGGTGTCAAAATGGATGAGGAGGAGAAATGTCAAATCCTGCTTTGTTCTTTTCCTGATTCATGGGATTCTCTTGTTATGGCTATTGGGAGTACTTCTATTATTTTGAAGACTAAAGATGTGGTGGGTTCTTTTCTTTTTGAAGAGATGAGGACGAAGGTATCCATCACTGCCAAGGAGGCCCTAAATGTTCATGGAAGACCTAAGAAAAAAGGCAAGAAAAATGAGAAGTGTGACAAATCCAAGTCTAGGGGGAGATCAAAATCTCCTGGAAAGTCCAAAGTTATTTGTTGGAATTGTGGTAAGCCTGGACATGTTCATAAGGAATGCAAAGAAGAAAAAGAAGTAAGTTGATTTTAATTCTGAGTCTGAGAAGGAAGATGGCGACACATTCATTGTAGCTTTGGCAACTCATGTAGGTAATGATGCATGGTTAATTGACTCAGGTGCATCTTTCCATATGACCTTTAATAGAGATTGGTTTTCTGAATATGAAGAATTTGATGGAGGTAAGGTGTACTTGGGTGATGATTCTCATTTAGACATTGTTGGTTGTGGTAAAGTTAAAATCGGGTTTCCTGATGGTAGAATAAAAAAAGATTAATGGTGTGATGCATATCCTTGGATTAGCAAAAAATTTGTTATCTGTGAGCAAACTAATAGATGCGGGTGTGCAAGTAGTATTTTCTAATGCAGGATGCAAGATGGTTAGAGGTTCTATGGTGATTGCTAGAGGTGTCAGACATGGCACATTATATAAGTTGGATGCATGCACTATTGAGTGCAATAGTACTCCGGTGAAAATCAATTTTGTGGAAGAAGTGAGGATTTCACCTTCAACAAATGGTCATGGCTTTTGGGTACCCAAGGGTGCTCTTTCTTCTGAGACAAAGTTACCTGTAGAGAAAACTATGTTATGGCACTAGAGACAACCACATTGGAGAAAAGGGTCTAAGGACCTTGAAAAATAAAAACCTTGTTGAAGGTTTGTCTGATTGTAATCTTGAATTTGATTTATGTGAGCATTGCATAAATATGGAAAACAAAACGACATTCAATTTTACTCGAGTTCTCATAAATCTTGTGGTGTATTGGATCTTATTCATTCTGATGTGTTTGGTCCTATAGATGTTCCTTTGATTGGTAAATCCACATATTATGTTTCATTTATTGATGATTATAGTAGGACATGGGTATATTTCCTAAAGAGTAAATCTAAAGTTTTCAGTTGATTTAAAGAATTTAAAGCAATGGTTGAGTTGCAGATCGAAAATAAATAAAACTTTTAAGGACTGATAATGGCAGTGAATTTTGCTCTAATGATTTTGATAGATTCTATAAGGATTGTGGTATTCATAGACAAAAGACAACTATGTATTCTCCACAACATAATGGAGTTGCAGAAAGAATGAACGAGACACTAATGGGGAGGGCTAGGAGTATGTTGAGTGGTGTTGGCCTAGAACAAAGGTTTTGGGTTGAAGTTGTTTCCACTGCCTGTTACGTGATTAACAGGTCTCCTACATCAGCTCTTGTTGATAAGATGCCTATAGAGGCATGGTTGAGTTGCAAGCCCTCATTGAGACACTTTAGAGTTTTTTGTTGTGAGTCATATGCATATATGCCAAAGGAGAAGCGAACAAATTTGGAGAACAAGGCTGTGAAATGTATCTTCATCGAATAAAGTTATGGTGCAAAAGGATACAAGCTTTGGAATCTTGTTGCACATAAGGTAATACATAGTAGAAGTGTTATTTTTAGAGAAACTAAACCTTCTTCTGTTACATTGCAGCTAAAACAAAGCAAACAAGAAGATGTGATTCAATTTCCTCCTACACCTAAGAAAGTTGAATCAAATCCCAAGGATAGAGAAGAAGTTGAGGAGAGATCATCTAGCTCTAGATCTTTAGAAGATGAGGAAGAACCTCCAACTCAACTTGTTCATAGGTCTACAAGACATAGACAACACTTGAAAGGTATACACTTGATGATTGGAGATGTATTTTTGCTTTGAATACTAACATGGATGAACCCAGATTTGTAGAAGAGGCACTAGGAATGAATGATGCAAAATCTTGGAACATTGTTATGGATGAAGAAATGACATCTTTGAAAAAGAATGATACACGGGATCTTGTACCATTGCCTGAAGGATGAAAACCTGTTAGCTGTAAATGGGTGTTCAAGAAAAAGATTGGTTCAGATGGAAGTATTGAGAAATACAAAGCAAGGTTGGTTGCAAAGGGTTACTCTCAAGTTGATGGTGTTGATTATGGTGAGATATTTTCCCCTATTGCAAAAATGACATCTATTAGATTTTTCTTTCTATTGTTGTTGCTTATGATTTAGAGGTTGAGCAAATGGATGTGAGAACTGCTTTCCTTGATGGGGATTTGGAGGATATGTATATGACACAGCCAGAGCACTACGTGGTGAAAGGTAAAAGTAAATTGGTTTGCAAATTGAAGAAATCTTTGTATGGCTTAAAATAGAGTCCTAGGATGTGGTACTAGAAATTTGATACATATGTGTTGAGTTTGGGATTTGAGCATTCTAAATTAGATCATTGTGTTTATTATAAAACTGATGGTGATCGTTTCCTATTTATTGCATTATATGTTGATGATATGTTATTTATTGGCAAAGGGAAAGGTATGATTTTAGAATTGAAATCTCAACTTGCTGCTAAATTTGAAATGAAAGATCTTGGTGCAGCTAAACATATTCCTGGGATGGAAATTAAAAGAGATAGAGTGAACAAAAAGCTATGGTTTGTCCAAAGTAAGTATGTCAACTCAATTTTATAGAGGTTTGATATATAGGGTTGTAGACCATTGTGTGTTCCTATTTTAGTTGGAACAAAATTATTTATTTCAGATTGTCCAACATCCTCATTGGAGATGGAAGACATGAGCAGAGTGCCTTACCAGAGTGTAGTTGGAAGTTTGATGTATGCTATGGTCTGTACTAGACCAGACATTGCACAAGTAGTGGGAGTTCTTTCCAGATATATATCTAATCCTAGTAGAGTTCATTGGAATTCAGTTAAAAGAGTCTTTAGATATTTGCAGGGTACCTTAGATTATTCCTTGTGTTATCATAGTAATATGATTGAAGACGATATTTCCCTTGATATTCATGGTTACGTGGATTCAGACTAGGCAAGTGATGTTAATAGCAGAAAATCCACCAATGCTTATGTGTTTACTTTATTTGGTGGTGCAATTAGTTGGATGAGTAAGTGATAGGTTTGGTTGCTTTGTTCACTACTAAAGCATAGTATATGGAAGCTACTCATGCTTGTAAATAATCCATTTGGCTTAAGAGACTGTGTTCATATATTGTTATAAAACAAGGTGCAGTGACAATTTATTGCGACAATCAGAGTGCAATATTTCTAGCCAAGAACTCGACATTTCATGCCAAGACCAAGCACATTGATGTACAGTATCATTTTGTTAGAGATATGGTTGAAGATGGTAGGGTGAAGTTGGTTAAGGTAGAGACTTTGATGAATGTTGTTGATTCTTTAACTAATCCTGTGAGCGCAAAGAAGTTCAGATGGTGTTTAGAGACTATGGGCCTTTCGGCCCCTAGCAATTAAAGAGACGATGTTTACACTCTCATGTTGCTCTTGCAAGGTGTTCGACAAGTGGAATATTTTTTGGGAAAATATGTCTCAACCTTGCAATTATATGTGGTTTACTGTTGATAGGATGTATATATATATATATATATATTTCCTAGTTACATCGATAGGTGTATACAATGACAGCATGGAGTGAAATGTGAGCGTGTTAATTTTTTCAAGAAACTTCTAGAATGGTCGACATACATTAAATAAAGGATATATTGTAAATTTTGACTGTTCATTATTGGGTTTTAGATCTAATGGGAGATATTTTATTGGCATGTCTTGCCCTATAATGTAACTCTATTTTATGAGGGTGTTGTATTACAACTGCAGTAGAGAGACGGTGATGTATTCTGAGAGTCTGATAGCAGTCGTGTTGTCTCTTGATCTCTGAGTGGTGATACTTCTATGAGAAGCTTGCTCGGCAAGTATATTGTAATCTTTGTGATTTATTGAATAATAAATTCGACGGATTTTGGAGAGTGGGGTTTTTCTCCCGAAAGGGTTTTCCCCACGTAAATCACTATGTTGTGGTATGCATGATATTTGTGTTTATTTCTATTTAAGTTTTTGTAACTGTTAAAGATCTGTAAAAGTTTTGCATTATTCTCCTCTCAAGATTAGTGTAGGAAGTTGTTCCACTACCTTAGCTTCCTTACACTATGCAACAAAATCTCACTCTAGAGCACTCAAAATCCTTAAACTTAAATGCACAAATGAGGACTTTGGACCCCTTAGGGCCTATTTATAGGCCTTAGGTGGCAAAGTGTACCCCCTTTTATAATTGGATGCATCAAATTTCACTTTCAAACACAAATATGGCTACCTCAAATGTCATAAAATAAAAATCTTTTGCTACTAACGCGCTTAACACTATCAAATTAGCTTGTCAGAACAATTTCCAAAAATTTTAGAATTTTTCAAAAAATTCAAAAAAAAATTCAAGGGGGCACCATGCTATCTCGCCATCACCGAGGCATATTGGGGCAACTCCTAAACATGAATTTTGGAATTTTCTTTGACACAATTCTATAAAAATGCATTGTATCAAAGAGGGGCAAAATGTAGATACCTAAAATTGTCCTAGTCTACAAGTAACACTTTTATACTAAGTTTCACCCTTTTCCCCTAATGATTAAATAATACTTCATTATTTAATTATTATCAAATATCATATTCTACTATTAATTAACTGACTTTACATTATTTAATTAATTCATTCTTTCTAACTAATTAAATAAATCTTATTTATTTAATTATATCCTAATTATCATTAATCTTCCTGATTAATTGAATAAATCTAAATTATTTAATTGTGTCATTAATAATACTTATTCCTCTATTTTAATTAAATAATTATCTTTAATTATTTATCTTAAAAGAATGAGAAGCTTGTCATTGATGATGTTGTTGACAACATGAGCATTACAGTGATGTTGGTAACAATGCTTCAATTTTTGGGTCCACACCGATCTGCAAATGAAGGTTTCACTTTGCGCTTCTAACATTATTTTGTTAGATGTTAGATGTATATGATTCCAAATTTTTATCATTTTTTGGCTATTGGATTGAAATATATGAGTAATAGAAGTTGGTTTGGCAAATTATAGTTATTCTTTGTACAATGCATTTGTGTGGGAGAGTCTACACTACTTTGCGGTTAAGTTTTTGGATTTGCACTTTTGAGGATAAGATGATAGATGGTAGTAGCATGTGAATCCTAGTTGGTATTGAATTTTGAGGTCCGTGTGTCCGTATGTGGATACACAGTTGAAGGATTTTGTTATTAGGTCTTTTGTCATGTTGACTTAACAAGTTTGAAGCTATGTGAAGGTTAAATAAGTGTTGTGGTCTTATGTGGGATCTAATATAGGTCTAGGCCAACCTATTTTAATTTGTTTTGAGTTTTAAATCTTGGTGCGAGATATGTATGAAAAGGATTGAATCCAACAAGTTATGTTTTGAATATTACATCTAATTAGGTTGACCTAATTGATCTTATGCTAGAAGTGGATATATATGTTAGATATTTTCAGTGTTTTGGATATGAGTGAGTGTGTTGCAAGTGTTCTACATGCGAATATTATTAGAGCAGTGTGAATTTATGTTGTGAATGTTGAGTAGAAGATTGAAGTGATGTGAATGCAAAGGAAATAAGAGTGTTAGATTTGAATCATATGAAGTATGTAAAGTCAATTTATTGAGATTCATTGGAACTATATTTCATGCATATGAAAGATGCAATTATAACTGTAGACATCCAAATTTGGACACTTAATTTATCCAAATTTATCACTTTTCGTCTAAACATCCTCTTATCCGAGTTAATTAAGTAATATTACTATTATTTAATTAATATCTTTAATTCTGCTAAATCCCTAAGGTATTTAATTAATAATTAAATACCTTACCCTCCTTAATCTCTTTTCTTCAAATAAATTAAATAAATATTACATTTATTTAATTCCTCACATGTCATTTTCATCTAATCCTAATCCATTTCCTAATTTCTTCATTAGGGATGTGCACATGCCTAATCCTTGATTAGGATGTGTCACATCCTCCAACTTTTGCAAAGTTGGCTTCTAATCCTTATTTATTCTTCTAATTATTGATTAATTAAGCCTAATCATTCTCCAAGGAATTTTTAATTCCTTTTTATTCTTCCTAGATTCCCCTCTTTTATATGTGAATTTTTAATTCACATTCCATCCTTCCAAGGCTTGTAGAACCTTGGACTTGTCACAATCTCCACATGTGATAACCTTGGACTTGTCACAATCTCCACATGTGACCAAGTCCCACCTTTTTGGAGCCCACCTTTTATCCTCTAGATCATCCTATGAGTGTGAATTTTTAATTCACATTTATATCCCCAACCACCTTTCCTTTTCCCATGTAGATTTTTGAGGAATTCTAAAATTCCTCAAAAGTCCCTTTCACTCCCACTTGGGGACAAGAAATCCCTTTTTGTGGAAATCCTCTCATCCCCCAAGGTGCATGTCATTTTCCACCTCATGTACCTTTTTGACAACTCATTTCCATCTCATCCCCCCTTGGCCACTTCACCCTCCACATGTCAAGATGTGAGGGCTTGTGGGTTCTCAACCCACCATAGCCCTTCATCTTGGCCTTGTTGGATGCATCTCAACCGTTGAATTCTCTAGAGAATTCAAATTCTTCTATAAATACCCCCTCCTCAAGGGCATTTTCAACACTTTCATTTGGAGCAACCTTATGCTGCTAATTTTCCTTCTCAAACACTTTGCACTCTCATAACTACATGCTGTCCATTTGAATTCTCAAGCCTTCTTCAATCATTCAACCATCTTCGTTCATCATTTTGCATATTGAAGCTTGCGTTATAGTCATTCAAACAATCATCTAAGGAGCACACAACCAATCCAAACAAGGGCCAATCAAAGAGGTATCAACAACAAGGGAGGTAAAAGTGTTTGTGTTTCATTTTATTTGCATTCCTTTTCATTGAATCACTCTTTTGGCTAATCTTGAGATGTCCTTGGTATTTTGTTATTCATGTTTCTTAGTTAGATTTGCACATTTAGAGCGGTAGGAATTCCAAGGTATACAATAATAGTTCAAAATAGGTTGTGAGCCACAATATCTCTTCTATATTTTTCTCTATGGCTAGTGAGTACACCTGCAATGAATGCTTCTATAAATATACTATAATTGGTTATAATATATTGTGAGCTAATCCTCACCGTGGTTTTTCCCATTTTGGGTTTTCCACGTAAAAATCCTAATGTTAATGTGTTATATGGTGTTGTTGATATTTCATGCTTTCTTTCTTTATTGTAGTTGAATATGCTTTAGTAATTGGATGTTTGATGTTTGAATGGCTTAAGAGAATATTGATTCACCCCCCCTCAGTATTTTGGGTGTTCAACAATTGGTATCAAACCTTGGTTCATTGGAAGGAGCTTAACCACTTGGGGAAGGTCTTGGAGGTTGAACACATGGGTGATAGAAAATTTCCTACTCCTTTGAAAGAGATTCTTGTAGTATGAATCATAGAAGAAGATTGTATGCTTGACAAAGATGGAGAACTCAAAGTTGCTCTTGAAGATCTTGAAAGGACTGAAGGTGAGATAAAGATCTAAAAGAAAATATATAAGAAGTAAATGAATGCATTATAAAATTGAGAGAAAAAATAAATAAGTTTAGAGAAAGGCATAAGGAAGTCAGTGAGAAATTAAAGCAAGCAAATGAAACCATCACTAGTCTAAAAGTACAAGTTGAAGAAAAGAAAAGAATTGAGGAATGTTTGAATGCAATGGTGAAAACCAAATTAGAGGAATGTGTAAGGCTTGAACAATAATTTTTGAATATGAGATTATATTTTGAGAAAGCAAGGAGTCATGAAGACAAATTCAAGATGAGTACTGCAAAGCTTGATGAAATGATTGCAAATAAAAAAAGCTCTAAAGACAAAGAAGGCTTAGGATTTGAAAAGGGTGAAAGTTAAAATGCAGAAAAGAAGATCAATGAACCAAAGAAGAATGAAGATACGAAGAACAATGGCAAGAAAATCCAGAATCAAAGGAATGAAGCTAGAAGACAACTGGTCAAACAACCAAATGCACAAAGGTGCCCATCTTTCAATGGTTCTTGTTTTTCTTGCAATGGATTTGGAAATAAGGAAATGGAATGTAGAAGAAGAATGAATCAACATGCTCCATCCTTTTTTGGTCAATGTTTTACATGCAAAAGATTTGGTCATAAAGCTAGTGAGTGCATAAGTCAAATGATGAATGCATATAACAAAGGTAGAATGATTCAATATTTCAATGGTTATTGTTATACATGCAATGGATCTGGACACAAATCTAATCAATGCATAATGAATGGAAGGAATATTGTTCAAAAGAATGTTGTATGCTATAATTGTAATAGGCCTAGACACATATTCAAGTTTTGTAGAAGCCAAAATATAAGGAAAGACAATTCGATGAAGAAGAATGAACAAGTGAAAAAATTGATCTGATAGAAACAAAGGAAATAGAAAATATCTGGAGAAAGAAGGAAGAAAAAGAAGTCAAAGATGAATCTGTACCCTCATCCGATGTAGATGCTTCCTCTAAAAAATAGATTGAGAGCTTTGGCTCAAGGGAAGCTTTAATGGAAATCTTTTGTCCCCTACCACAGAAGAGGTGTTGATCCCTTAGCATGAAGATATGTGATGTAGATCAACATGCTTGATCTATTGGTGAAAATTGTGAAATAAAATATGATGATTCGGAAGTTTGTGGAGCTTCAAAAGTTGTCTATGCATATAGATGAAAAGTTTCTAGCTTTATTGTTTGAAGCATTTGATGCAAAATTAGGTCAAATTGAAATATTATAAGTGATTTCACTAAGACAAATTCATTTCACAAAAGCATTCAAGAAGTAGAGTCGATCAAGGTAAATTGAGATTCAATGCACCAAAACCCTAGTTTGGCAAGTGAAACAAAAGGTATTTACAAATCTTGTTTACCCTAGTTTTCAAAGAAATTTGTTTGAAAGCAATTTGAATCTATTTTGTGATGACTACACTGATGATTATCGAGGTAACAGAGAAACCACAACTAAAATTCAAGAAGTACCCTATAAAATCTATTAAGGACGACCCGTTGGGTGTATTTTCACATGTTCCATATGGGGTTTTTTAAATTGAGGATATTAGGATCTATATTCATGGAAAAATGGATGAATTTGATCACACTAAGCTAGCAGATCTATGGATGAAGGAATTAGCAGGAGACATTTTTTCCCTAAAACCAAAGTATCAAAACCTAGTTGCAAAGAAATTGGATGTATGGCAATGGTTTCCAAACTTTTGTTTTGATAACAAGTGGGTTAGAATGGCATTAAGTATATTCCATGACAAATTTGTCTGGACTGACATGCCTAACATGATAACAAAGGAAGTGATCAGAGAGGTTATAGGTCTACGCTCCATTGGACCTATTCCCATGTTGAAATCAATTAAAAATGAAGTGGTAATGGAACTCACAGGTGCAACATATGACAAGAGGGTTTTAGTAGTAAATAGCATTAGGAATCCAGTTGTGTGGTATGCAACAATGTTGATTGGATACAAAATCTATTTTACTAACAAAGATAATTTTGTGTCTACCACCGTAATTAATGTGGCATATGAGATGGTAGAAATGGGAATGGACTATGATCTCTATGAGATGCTAACACAACAATTGATGGAGATTTTGAAGAAAACAAAAGAAAGGAAATATGTTTTTAAGTATGGGACTTTGGCTATGTGCTTACTGTTTTATTTTCTAAAATAACTCCCTAAAACCAAAGGAGTGAACCGGTTGCAAGGAAGAACAATTGCTCATCAGATCAGAGATTTCATGAGTAGCCAAGTTGGTGATTGAAATGCACAAGATGAGGCACTTGTTTCCTTCTTTGTGGTTTTCAAAAAAGAATGCATGAGAGGGAAAACATTCCAAGGCAAATGGTAGACAAATATAAGAATCACATCATATTTTTGGTTAGTATTGATGAATGCGTCATGGAGGTAGTAGAACCAAGGATTGTGTGGATCCCTACATTGGGATATGAGGTTAATGAACAAGAGATAACTTGTCTAACCAACATCTTGTTGAAAAGTGTAAAAGGGACAACCAAAGAAAGATATGGCACTTATGAAGAGAAATCCATGGAAGTACACATGGAGTAGAAGAAACTAGTAATATAGAAGAAAGTTAGAAAAATGGTTGAAGAGATTATAGAGGAAATGGGCATCTCTAGGGAACAAATGCAACATGCAAGGGAAAAAGCTAAGGGAGAATTTAGTGCTACAAGAGGATCCAGAAGCACAAGAGGATCCGGTAGGATAGCTACCACTCCTCCTATTTAGAAGTCCTCTAAGACTAGGTAGTCTACTAAAGAGAAGAAGAAATCAACTATTAGTCCTCTGGTGAAGGAGAAATCCCCTCTAGTTGTGCATATGACAAGGATAGAAAAAATGAAGGCTACTTCGGTAGCACCACCTGTTGCCCCTACAAAGAAGAAACAAAAGCAAAAGGCAATAAGAGAAAAGATTACACATGTCAATGTAGTGGAAGAAGAAGAAGAAATGGAGGAAGACGGAACACAGTTGGTCCACAAGAGAAGTGATGCTTCACAAGGTGAAGCAAGCACTAAAAGAAGAAGATTTGATATTATTGGTACTGACAGTGAAGAGGAGGTAGAAGAAGAAAAGAAGAAATTTGTTATTCACACAAGGGAAAAGAAGAAATAATCCACCAAGAAGGCTTCTTCAAAGAAGATGGAAGAAAAAGAAACAAGTCAAAAGAAGACTCTAAGTGAAATCAAAGAGCAAGGACAGTTAGAACGGGTAAGGCCTCATTCTCCTATGAAGCTAGAGGCACTATTCAATAGTATCTTGCAAAATGAGATGTTAGGGGAAACTACAACCCTACACAAAGAGGCAGATGAGGTGGATAAGGCCACCATTATTGAATCTATTGTCAAATATATTGTTGTTCTTAAGGTTGACATGTGAAATATCAAGAAAAAAATACCTAAAGATTTGTGGAATATTTTATTAAAAAGAAGGAAAGAAGTTGTAGAAGAAGAAGCAAGGCTTAGGGAAGAAGCTTTGGAGAGGATGAGTGCTCCTCTCTCTGAGGAAGATAGAGCTACCTTGGCTATAGTATTCAATAAGGAACTAAGAACTAATAAAAGGGTGACAACCCTTATGGGTAAAGATCAAAGTGATCTTGAAAGAATTAAAAAATAGAGTATTAAAAAAGTAGAGGAAATAACACAAAAATTGGGAATGACACCAATGAATGAAGAAAAAGTGAATGTGGAAACCCCTACTCCCTAACTAAATATTGAAGAATATGTGCAAAAAAATGATGCTCAACATGAGCATGATGTAAGTGAAGAAGCTGCACAAGACAACACACCTTCAGAAGTAGAGGACATGATATAGAAAAAGATATTGAGGAAGCAGTAATTAGAGAAGACATTGCAAAGGAAAATACTACTCCTTCGATCAACACATAAAAACTTGAAAAGGAAGAAAACAAGGATGATGAAAATGAAAATGTTGATGCAGAGAAGGAAGAAGAGCAAGAAAAGAAAGATGAAGATAAAGATGCATCCAGAGATGCACAAACAAAAAGAGAAAAACCAACAGACTTTGGAAATTCTGAAGAAAAGGACTCAAAGGGAAAGGCTATGGAAATGACAAAGCCTTATGGTGAATCCTTTGGATCCTCTAGAGATTCCTTGAAGAATCTATTAAGTATGTAGCCCAATTTCTAACTTGTTGTATCATCACATCTACTACAATTGTCGATGCAATAGGGTAATGTAGATCTAGATAAGATCTCTCCCCTCCACAAGCTACAATTGGGAGATGTATGTCATGCATCCAAAAGAAAATAAATCATTGAGACACATCATAGAAGTGGAGAACTGATGGAGGAAGCAACGAAAGCATTACAAGAGACCATACCCAGTGCAAACATAGATACATCACTATTTAGTATGGAAAATCTAAAACTATTAATTGATTCTTTTAAGGTGTATGCCTCTGGACTTAAAGATGAAGTAGAGAAAGAGGTTGAGAAGAGAATTAATGATAATAAAATGTTGTAAATTATCGAGAAATATGATCTTGCACATAATTTTTTTTTTGAATTGATGAAGGATGCACAAGGATGTGTTGATGAGGCAAAGGCTCTTTATCAATATGGCATGAAGTGGCCTAGAGCCACATAGAGCATCAAGAAGGAGATGGAATCCATTGAGTCTCAAATCAACACTACCTCAAGTGCCTATGATTTGACACTCTACCTAACTGGAGATCCAAGGAATGCAATAGAAGATATACATAAGAAACTCTTTCAATTGCAAGCCCAAAAAGAGCACATCATTCTACAGTTTGGAGAAATAAGGGGCTTGGTAAATCCCAAACTCTTACTTGTTTCAAAATCCCTTTTGAGTGCCGAAAAAGCTAAGTAGATGAATTTGATACCCGACACCCTGAAAGAAGGAGAAGAGCTATTATTGTAATTTGAAACACAATGCATGTTGCTTATAGGAGCAAAGGAAGATTGGGAAGAAGGTAGGAAAGCATGGTAGGCCCATGTCTAGAAGTTGTAGGCGTCAACCTCCTTCGGTTGACATATTTCTTACTTTTTCATGCATTTCAGTATTTTTATTCAGATTATTTGTATATATGTAGACTATGTAGAACAACTTTCCTGTATAATTTTTGGTTTTTTCCTCTGGTACATGACTCAAGGGGATTCAATCCAATCTTTTCAATGTGTGTATATGCTTAAATTTCTCAAGGGGGGTTCTGGTGAATGTCAAAATAGTTGGTATATGTGCCCTTTCCCCTTGATGTCAAAGGGGGAGAATGTTTTGGAGATTCTTGGCATGTTGTGATCAATGACAAAGGGGGAGATTGTTGAAAGAATGATAAGTTTTCCATTGATGATGCTATTGGAAACATGAGTATTGCAGTGTTGTCATTGATGTCAACATTGTATCTAAATATGGAGATCACGATGCAAATCATTTTGGTTGGTTCTAACAAGTTTTGGAGTGTTTGTGGAGGACATTTTTGCAAAGTGATTGGTCTAGTAAAGTTGGTTGTAATGGGAAATTGACTGTGTCAATTTTACTAACTCTGGCTAGTAGTGCTTCATTTTTGGGGTCTGCACCAGTCCGCAAATGAAGGTTTCACTTTATGCTTCTAACATTATTTATTTAGATGTTAGATGCTTCGATTCCAAGTTTTCATCATGTTTTGACTATTGGATTGAAAAATTTGAGTAACAAAAGCTGATATAGAAAATTACAGTTATTCTCTGTACAATGCATTTGTGTGGGAGAGTTCGCACTACTCTGCAATTAAGTTTTTGGCTTTTCACTTTTGAGGATAAGATGAAAAATGGCAATAGTGTGTGAATTCCGATTGGTATTGAATTTTGAGGTCCACGTGTCCATATGTGGATACACAGTTGAAGGATTTTGTTATTAGGTCTTATGTCATGTCAACCTAACAAGTTTGAAGGTATGCAAAGGTTAAATAAGCGTTGTGGTCTTATGTGAGATCTAATATAGGTCAATTTTGACCTATTTTAAGTTATTTTGAGTTTTGAACCTTGGCGCGAGATATGTATGAAAAGGATTGAAGCCGACAAGTTATGTTTTGAATATCACATCTAATTAGGCCGACCTAATTGATGTTATGCTAGAAGTAGATATATATTTTATGCTAGGAGCGGATATGTATGTTAGATCTTTTTAGTGTTTTGGATATGAGTGAGTGTGTTGCAAGTGTCCTACATGTGAATATTATCATAGTAGTGCAAACTTAAGTTGTGAATGTTGAGTAGAAGATTGAAGTGATGCAAATGTAGAGGAAAGAAGTGTGTTAGATTTGAATCAAATGAAGTGTGTAAAGTTATTTTATTGAGCTTTATTGGAACTGTATTTCATGCATATGAAAGATGCATTTATAACAGTTTAAAATAGGATATGAGCTACAATCTCTCTTCTATCTTTTTCTCTATGAGCAATGAGTCCACTTGGATAGTGAGTCCACATGTAGTGAGCACTTCTATAAATATACTATAATTGGTTATAATATATTGTGAGCTAATCCTCACTGTGGTTTTTCCCATTTTAGATTTTCCACATAAAAATATTGGTGTTGATGTGTTATGTGGTGTTGTTGATGTTTCATGATTTCTTTCTTTATTTTAGTTGAATATGCTTTGGTAATTGGATGTTCGATGTTTGAATGGTTTAAGAGAATACCGATTCACCCCCCCTCTCAGTATTAAGGGCATCCAATAGTTTAATTAACATTCAACACCTTCCTAAATTATATAATTTAATTGACCATATTCACACTTATAAAATTAAATAATTGTTTAAATTATTTAATTCCCCTTTTTCATCACAAGATTATCCATTCACTATTAATAAATAAACATTTTATTTATTAATTAATCCTCACTTGTACATTCCTCAAATAATTAATTATTTAATTATTTATTACCTCATGCATAATTCCCTCAAACTTAAAAACCACTCTCTTCTGGTTGACTGACTAATCGATTTCACTTCTCTGCTCATTCAAATCAGTTCACTCCCACTCAATGTGAGTTAACATATAAATCAATTCTCTCAACGAAGCGATCAATTCACTTTAACTAATTCATGCCATTAATTAACTCCTTCATGCAAACAGTTAACTGGAATCCTCCAGTCAGTTAACTGGGCAATCAATTCCTCTCAACAATCCTCAACCCTTGATCTCAATCTTTCACCTCTTAATCTAGATTGTTCGTTCAAATCAATCATTTCTATAAAAGTAGCCCTCATATCTCTTTGATGGATAACCATGAACTCTAGCATTTTGCATCATTGATCTATTTCACACACTTGAGCTTGAAGCAAAAGAAGTGCATACCAAATTTGAGAGCAAAGAGAAGCAAAGGAGGACAATGGAAGTAATTCATGTCAACACAGTGAAGGTAATATTAATGCTTTATTAATTCTGATTTCATTATGTTTAGGTATTCCATTGGTCGGTAGGGATTGCATTTGGGTTTTGAATTGCAGTATTTGTGGTTTATTGTGTTAATTCATTGCCTTTATTATGTTTAATTTTATATTTTCAAAGTTACAAAAGGAATTGGGCGATTAGTAATCCTTGGCTAAGTGGAAGTTTTGTAGTTGATCTTGGTTTTTAGGAGATAGCAAGCATTTTGAAGGATGAAGAAGCTGGAGTATTTTAGAGTTGATCATGTGTCTTCATTTAAAATGATATTGATCTGGAGCTCCTATTTGATAGTATTTTATAATCCTCATGCATGGTGGTGTTCTTGCATTTTGTGGTCATGTACAACAGAGTATTCATGTTGGGTGTCTATGTTTGGTTCTGTAGTCATATATAAAAATTTGTGTTGTTATGACTATGGTTTGATGTGCTTATGTTGTGTGCTTGGTTTTAGTCCCTGTCACTGGAAGGCACTATTTCATTAACCCCAAATGCATGTAGGCTATGGAGTTGATTGAACTAGATGATTTGTAAGCTTTTGGAATAGCCTAGATCCTTTGTATGCGTATACATGATGGTGGTTGTGGAGTTGGCCTACAAATGGGTCTGGAGTTCTTGGACCTTAGCTTCCTTTGGTTGGTTGTACTTGCATGTATTTGTTTCATGTTAGTTGGATCTAAGGGTTTTATAGATTTTTCATTAAAAATTTATGTTTCTTCATATTCATGATATTCTATTGTTCTGATTTAACTATTGTGGTTGTTTTTCAGACTTGTGGGTCTTCCAGATGATACGTGAATATGAATTTGCATGTGTGTCCATAAACATAGTGGTTTTGCAATTTTTACACTATTAATCAAAACATGCAATTTTGTAGATTTGCAGATGAAATATTTTTTAGATTATATTTCCCTTGGATTATCTCTAGATGTAAGATAGTTGCAAATTTGCATGTATGCTTCATGCATGTTTTGAGGAGGTTAATGTTCTCTTAATATAATATAGAATTATGACCACCAATATTACATTATTCACTCTAGTAGCATTAACATTGATAACGACATTCTTGTGGTGTCAATTGGGGTTGCTCATATTAATTTCATTTATTGTCGGTAAATGTAGTATCATCCATACTCGTCATGCTTGTAACGTTATTATTAATATTGTTATAGTTTTTCATAGTACTGATACTAGTAATATATATACCTTCATTAATTGTGTTAATAGTAACATTAATTCTATCTTGTAATATTAATATTAAATTTATATTTACTAATGTGACCTACATCAAAAATATTAGCATCCTCCCAAATATTATATTAATATTCCCCTCTACTATTATCACCAATATTATATATGCTAGCAATATTACTATTCATTTTAAATGTTAATGCCACGATGAATTGAATATTATTATTGATTTTTTTAATATTATAGAATTAAACACAATATTAATTTTGCTAAAATGTTGGGAATATATATATATATATATATATTTGATACTAATAAGGATTATATTACCCCTATTCACATCAATTTTAGCTACATTGATATTACTAATCACTACCAGTTTTTTATCAATTCTCGTTTAATCCTATCCAAAATTCCTTTTAATGGACATGTACTCATTTTAAAAAATTACAGTTTAGGATTTCCTTCCACATCCATTTTAAAAAAGAAATGTTGAGGGGGCATCTAAGAGTTTCATAAAATATTCAAAAGTTTATTAAAATTCCTTCAGCCCTAAAACTAATGTTGAACTACTTCAAGCCCTAATTACTTGTTGTTTGCATTTGTTTGTAGCAAGGCGGGAGAAAACATGTGGTAGAGTTGAAGGGGTGCCTTGGGTCTTGAAGATCATAGTTGTAAAGGAAGGAACCCTGGTTCCTTATGGAGTTAGCCCCTCAAAGGAGGTTGCAACCTCCCCAAGGAGGTGTGACTCCTTGATGGGGCCATGCCCCTTTTAGATGGAAGTGGGGAGATCATTGGCCTTTTGGTCACAACTTCCCCCTCTTTTCACATATATATTTTTTTTTAAAAATTTAAATTTGATTTTTTTTTTGTTAGTGCAAATCTAGGTTTTCTTCCTACGTAAACTCTCTTTGAATGGACATCGGATTTGAAGGAGGTTGATTCCCTTCAGCTCCTTGTTGTTTTAGCTATGGCGGCTTAATCATAGACACACACATATTTGGTTAATCTATTTTCTTTGTTTGTTCATTCATTTTATTTTTCTATTATTGCCAAGGGTCTACATTAATACATTGCTCTATTCTCCTAGTTTTCCCTTTTCAATAGGGAAGAAAATGGTATGTGTATAAGCAAGACAATGTGTAAAAGTCTACTAATCCCTCTCAAGATTGGGTTCAACTAAATGTAAATTTTCTGAAGATTATTCTCTCAAGATTTACTAATGAAATTGTAGGTGTATTGCAGGTTTAACATTTAGGCCTTAAAAACTTGCTCAAGGAAAAAAATGATAAAAGAAAAACATTGTGATATCTTTATTATATTTTATTTTTCTCTATATTTTTTTAAACAGAGAGACAAAACAATCAACAACCAGTCTATATAATTGTTAGTATTTTTACAACATGACTATTCTTAAGTTTTCTCAGACCAATAAATAACTAGAAGGAAAATTTACAATAAGCTCGTCCCTTGCTAATATAACCTTATTAACAATGTGTTACTACTTTCTTCTTCTATTTGTAGCCATGAAAAAATATGGAATTTCTAACACAACTTCCAAGTGACCTACTTTGTAGGTTTTACAATGTTCCAATTCTAAGAAAACTTCAAGTCAAGAAACTCTACTCAACCAATAGTACTCCGGGATTTTCTTTTCTTTTAAAATTTAATCATAGCCAAATTTTCTAAGGAGACAACTATCTATTCTACATTAATTGAAACTTTTCCTTTCCTTTCAAATCATTACAAATTAAATCTTCCATATCAATGATTCATTTTCTTAGAGAATAATATTGAAAGAATTTGAAGTAATATACATATTTTCTTCTCAATCAAAATACTATTTTCTTTTCTTCACTTGTCCTAGCCACTATTTACATGCTTTCCACACTTTCTTTCTTTACAATACTTTATTCAATTGTTCCTTAGATAGGACTTTACACATAGAAAACAATAGCAAACCATATCAAGACTATACAACTTTAGATTACATTTATGCTCATGCACATTTTATAATACAACCATATTCATCTTCTAAAAGGGAAATGATAGTAGCATATTAGTGGAAAACACTTTGCTTCACATGAAAACCTCCTTCTTAATTATGTTTCCTGCACACAAAACACAAAAGAGTTCTTGAAAACCAATGGGAGCTCACCTCCTAGCCATAGGGCTAAAGCAACCCAGCCCCAAGCTAGGGGAAACCCAAAGGTGATAGGATTTTTACAATTACATTTTACATAGTCACAGATGTGGTAACAACTACAAGACATTTCCCAACCATTTTTACACCAAAACTCAACACAACCAATCACATATATAGGTCATTAACAACACAAGTGGCATAGCACAAAGGCTCTTCTTCAAGAGCGTTGTAAAAAAGGGGGAGTGGGGACATCAACCATGAGGGGAAAATAACAAAAAATTCTTACATAACCAACCATACAACTCCTTCCAAATTTTCACATAAAACTCCTCCAAAATCATACTCCCGCAACCCATTCTCTATCACACATCATTCAACTCAATGCCATGATCTTCAACATATAATATTTATCACATTTCCATATACATGAACAATATGGGTACTCATACCTCTTAACCAACTCCCCTCCAAGGGACATCTCTCCTACTCAAACCCTAAATAAGAAGCAAAATCACCATAATATGGTAGATTTTCTTCTATTTCACAAAACATAAGCACAACACACAACAAACCAGCAAAAGAAAATACTACATCTTCACAAGAAGAAATGCATTATCACATATTTCATAAAGAAGCATAAGGGAGAAACACCAACCTGCTTTAAACTCAAATTGGCAAAAATTTGAAGAAGAAACCAACAACAATTCCAAGCCTCTCTTCACCCAACACTCTTCTACACTCTCCTCAAAGTTGATAGCCAAGAATATCAACAAGAATGAATGAATCCCAATGCAAAATCCTCTCAAAAACAAAACCCCATCAAGAAGCTCTAATCCTCCATCTTCAACTGCAAAGGTGACAAGTGTCACCTCCACAATTGATCTCTCATCTCCCACTAACTCAACCCTTCACACTTCTGGTGTGAGGATTTTTTTGGCATGCTTGAAAGCTACATGACTTAGTAAAATTTTGAATCTCGTCACAAATCAAGAAGGTTCCAAAAAGGGGGTCATATGACAAAAAAACTCTAAGCCCATAAAAATGTTCCTAAGTACAAGCACTATAATATTGGGCCATGAAAAATTATTACTACATAAATTAAACACATTAAATCAAATTTTACACTTGTTTTTAACATGAAATTAAATTCAACACACCCACAACAACCCATTACCATTCCACCACACCCAAGCCCACACAAGACATAGCACTAAACACTACCAAGGACAATCATGCTAACACATTATGAATAATATCCACATCACAAAAGAATCACAATATCTAAGAACTTAACCTCTCCAAATAGGCTAGGTCGGCTTCACAAGTAATGCACATTTGTCACCTTGAAGTTTCCCCATGTCCATTGGTCATGGACTAAACCTGCACACTAAATTGCAATAGTCAATCCATCATCAATAATCAAAATCGAAGCATGAACTATACTAACATGATATCTCTATAATGATATTTTAAAATTAAGCATCTTATTGCATATATTCATTTCATATCATAAATATCATATCGTCAATAAAATCAACTTCAGAGATAATTAGACATAAATTCACTACATGTGATAACATCATAATCCATCTAGTCATAAAATCACCCACTCATAAAATAACAAATAACAAGATCATCAAGTTAGTTTGATCATCTGCATATTACCACAAAACCATATTCGATGAGGATAAGCATACATGCATGAGTAAAATGTGTATATGGTAACATCAAAATGTGTGAAGATCAAAATCCATGATAACAAAACATCCATAATAAAAAATTGTCCATGTGGATCACACAAAATCACATAAGTCACATAAATCCCTAGTGTTGGAAAGGTACGTCTCACACCACCTTTCCATATTTTTGAAGATACCATTACCTTATCTTCATAATAGAGCTTGGTTTATTGGATGAAAGAAATATCTGAATTTTGATCTCTTATAAGATCTCGAGTATATTTTTGTATAATGATGCTACTTAGACCCCTTGCATTCCCTGATATTATAATCATTTTGGAGGGTTAGAAAAATGGGTGTCTAGCATCCTTATAACATCAGATTCTATCAATGATTCCCCTATCAATTTCACTTTTTCATGGTCTTTTTTCCTCCCTACCTTTGATACTTTGTCAGTGTTTCCCTTTTTGATGGGATTTTGTTGGAGACCCAAGATGTTTAGAGCATTTCTTTTGCTATCTCCTTTATCTCCCGACTCTTTGAATGGATCTGGAACCTTAATATTTTCATTAGACTCCATAAAACTTCTTGAGGTTGGAATAAAAGTTGTAGCTTATGGACGAGCTTGAGTGACCTCCTATGGCAGTTGATCAAACACATAATGACTAGGGGAAGGAATTCCCCTCTCACTTAGTGGATTTTGTAAATCCAAATTGTGATTATGAGAGGGGTTAAGACCAAGTTTTGGAGATAAGCATCATGATCTACCATATTAAATTCCAACTCTCTAGTAACAACCACTTCAAAACTCTCAAGAACATCCAATCTATTACCAAAATATGCTTTGAAATTGCCTTCAAAGTAGCGATTAGTAGATTTGTCCTTTGTCTAAGATTTAATAGGAATAAAGCCATCCAAGTCTAGCATAATGGAATTGATCAAAGTCTTACCTTTAACTTTCAAATTAGTATTTTGAGCCTCAAGAGTTGGAGAAAACATAATAGGGACCGATTTGGAATAGTTCCTCTGTAGATGCATGTATTCATGACATATATGACAATGAAAAGGTAGAGCTTCATAATCAACTTGTTGGATCTAGTTCATTCTACCGGTTTGATCTCCAAAGATTCAAGAAGAGGGTTGTTCAAATTGATTTTAACATAAATGCAAGTGAAAGTGGCAATCCTCTTGTCGAGGGTTTGGCGAGAAGGTCATAATGGTTTCCCACTGATAATTGCTATGGACTGAAGAATGTTAGCATGCCAAAACTTTGTAGAGAGCCTTAAGAGACGAATCCAAGCATGAATTTTAAAGGGAAACTCCTTTAAAGGGTCAAACCCCACATGCCATGGTTTGATGAAAAACCTCGCTTGATGGTGTAAATAAGGTTCTCCTTCAAAAATCTTGGTTTGATCTACCATTCGTGACAAAACCACAAAAAATATCAATTAGTCGCCACAATAATTTCAATATCACCCTCCAAAGACCATTTATTCCCAACCCACAATTCTAAGAAAGGAAAATACATTTTTAAACCCATAAACTTGTAGATGAGAGCATACTACAATAAATATAGAACACCTTCGACAATGGATTTATGACTATAATAGGGCATTCTTGACATTTTTCGAAACAACCATTTGATTTATGATGGGAACACGAGAGGTTACCTAATCTCATTTCTTGAGTGGCATGCAATAGTAGATTCACAACATTTGCATGAGTGGATGAGAAAGGATCATCACAATTTAATGCTTCTTGAAGGACAAGATGGGGGGGGGGGTTCCCCTGGATCCCCACTCATCGCCATGCAAACAAGATCTAAAGAAAAGTAAAGAAAAAAAAGTAAACTGAACAAAGGCCTTAAACAATGCTAATGAAAGGAACACATGGAGCACTAAAAAAAAACATTCAACTATGCACAAGGGATCCAAGGATGAAACCAAGGCCGTAGGGAAGCATGCACAACCTCTCGCATGCAAGAGTGTTGCAGTTAGCCTGATCAGGCCCATGCGCTAGGAAAAGCCTCATACAACCCTTCTATCGCCATCCAAAGATAAGAGACTTTTTATGATCTTCTATTCCATTCAA